>VNJR01004335.1:0-11168 GCA_008042585.1 Drosophila punjabiensis | reverse complement strand
ACTTCCTGGCCAGTACTTCCCCGATCCGGATCCCTTTCCTTCAGTTTCCTTCGCTCCGGAGTCGCAGTCGAGCGTCGCTCATTCGCCCGTCGCTATATGCTAAATAAACATTTGGGCACGTCATGGCTTATTGAATTGTCACTTATGCCCGAATTCGAAATTCGAGTTTCGTTTGGAGTTTTTGTTGCCATTCCGAGTTGCCCGAGTCACCCTCGTTTCCATCCGCCTCTTGGCTGCGCTTTGTCGCCTTCTCAATTGGCAGTCGTAATGGCGACTATCTGCCATATCCATCTCCGTCCCCTGCTCCTCGTCCTCATCCTCATCCTCTTCCTGCGACTCCTGCGGCATTTGTGGCCACTAAAGTGCTTCCATTTAATTAGTTTTACTCCCTGGAAATTCAATTTCAACCATTTGCCCTTTAAATGCATTCCGAGGAGCAGGGCAGAGAGAGGATCGTTTCAAATAATCAATAATCGATTTATGGTGTTTACTCTTGGGCCGAGGCAGTGGGAACTTGTATAAAGGATGATATTGTATGAGGGTATATGTGGAGAGCCGGGGATTGGGTAGAAATATAAGGAAAATAAGTCATGAGACTTGGGAACTTAAGGGGTTAGTGTGGGAATACTTTTTATGAAAATAACTTATATGAAACTTACTCCTTATCATAAGCAAAAAGGTGGAAATACTGCTCTTAAAATTATAATGAATTTATTTAAGAATGCTTATAATGTATGTGTTAAATGTTGTTATAAGAAGATAAAGATAATATAAGGATACATCAAGCAAAATAAATAACGAAACAGAGTACCAAATTTTTTTTTTAATTATTAGGCTAAGAAAATAATTTCTCATGGGCTCGAAAATCGAACTAAAAATTATTGCCTTAAAGCTAAGAACCCGCCAAGTCTCAGATATGTAAGTTTATGTGCTGTTACTGAAGTAGTGAATTCTGTTTAAAGTTACTTACCCGGAAAATTAGTAAATTTATTTATTAGTTCAAGAAAAGAAAAAAACTTTATTTTTAATTAATGTGAAAATTTAAATGAGTGCATGTTATACTACGGTAATCCTTATCCTCTGTATAAATTCTTTCCCCACCAATAAACCTGGCATTAATTAACAAATAAACAGTTAATTATCTATTTTCAAGCTGCATTAATCTGGCAAATCGTATAACTCACAGGCAAATGCATCTTGATTTCAAATCCCATCATATTTTGCTATCAAATTAGCAGCCAAACAAAAAGCCACACCAACAAAAAATATATATAGGAAGTGAAATCCATCTATCCAAACATTTTCATTTCATAAAAGTTAATTAACCTGAGAGCCACACGCAAAGCATTGACTATTTAATTGAAATATTACACAAATCTATGCATCATAAAATTTTAGAACAAATCATTCAATAACAAACAAAAGGCGGCAATCAAATCTGCAACGGAATGGAAATGGAAATGGAAATGAAAATGGAAATGTAAATGGAAATGAAAATCGAAATTGAAATGTTTCAGGCTTCATTAAAAAATATCGCCATGCAGGCGGAGGAGCTTGTGCCGGTTGTGTGCACAATTTATCCGCCGGATACATTTCAAATAAATAACAACAATAGACGGACGGACGGACGAGCGGTGCGAAAACAATAATACCAAATTGTTAAATTACAATCGAAATTACAATTTCCAATTTCAGTTTCATGACTTCCGTTTAATAACAAATAAATCGCATAATCCGTAGCATAATATTTTCACAATTAAAATTTCAAATAAATTTCTAGCCAAAGCGGACCAAAATCAAAGCAATTACAAAACACACAGATATATAGATACATATATATACATATATTCAGTGCAATAAAATAAATTAGCACAATTGTGCGGGGCAAAAAAATAAATAGAAGAAAAACTCGCGCGCTCTCGTTTATTGACACAAACACAAAGGTAAAATCGATTGCGAAAATAAACAATGGAAATTAGCAAAATTATGCAAAATAGGCAAAGGCAGCAGCGAGACAACAACCTGACCAGGTTGTTGTGGCTTGTAAAAAATCAGAAATCGCTAAGCAAATAAATACAAGAAGGCGGCCATCAAATGAAATTGTTGTCGAATTTTCCCTCGTTTTCGGCCATTTTTCGAATATCCCACGTTTTATTGCCATTGTCTCGGGCTCTTTTTATTTCTTTTTATTTTAAAGGTGCCTTCGAAAACTTGCTCATAATCTGCCAGCGGAAAATATGGCATGTGTAGCGCCATCCCGCTCGTTCACACCTTGGCGCAAAAACCTTAGCGAAAAGTATCTAAAGTTTATAAATATTTATGTATCTAACTGGGGCGTGCCACAACCACACACCACACAAATTCAAATCGGGGACGAGATGGCAAGTATTTTGGCGAAATTCATGCGAGTTTAGGCCACGCCCACAGCGCTAACTGCGCAGCAGATACAAAAGTATCTCACAGATACTTGGCGAGAGAGCCAACGCTGGCAGCAGCAGCGACAGAGCAGCCGCAGCAGCAGCAGTAGCAGTGGCAGTGGCAGCAGCACAGCACCAGGGCTAGGCTAGTGAGAGGAGGGGTGAGGAGTTCGTACTACAACAATTGGCAATTGAACAATCCAACTCGTTCGGGCCGCGCAGTCTGCCTCCGCGCTTCACTCCAGATCGTCTCCACAGCACACTCATCCCATGGCTGTATCTTAACTATACCCCATCCACACCCCTTCCCCCTGGGGAACTTGTTTTGACCAGTCGGTCAACGGTGTGGCCATTTGCCTCACCTCCACACAGAGCCAAGAGCCGAGAGCCAACGGCCAAGAGCCTGTCCGAATCACCACATCGATGGCCGCACACATAAATTACTGGCAACAAGCTCGTTCCACCTTCCCCGCCTGCACCTCGATCCGCTCTCTGTCGCGGCGACCTGTCCATCTTGGTTGGTTTTACCTGTCGACACACATAGATACGATTGTGTGTGGCTGTGTGTGTGTGTGTTTTGCGAGCACTGAGACTGTGTGTGTGTGGCGAGAGCAGTATATCTTTGAGGTTCATTTTTGCCGTCGCTATTCGCAGATTTTGCGGTGAGTAAGGAATATGTTAGCTTAAGATATTAAAAATATTATATTATATTATATTAAGTATTATATTAAAATTACTAAAATCAACAATTATTTAAAATATTAAAAGCACTATAAACTATTCAAAATAATAAAAATGTATGTAACTTCTTATAAAAGTTAATATTATAAGAAGTTCCATACATTTTTATGATTTTAATTATAATAATTTTAAAAACACTTTAAAATTTTTAACACCGAAAACCCAAAAAAATTTTTTACGGAGATGTGACTATTATTTTAATTTTATAATTCATATTTTTGTTTTATAAAACTTTGACAAATGATGTGAAAATTGACTCATGTTCGTTATTTTTAGCTTGAGGTTTGTATCGATTTTATTATTATTATTATTATTATTATTATTATTGTTGTAACCTACTTTAGTTATATTCAAATCGGATGACTATATTTTGTAGCTGTCGTAAGAACAATATGATATGTATTAAATTCATTTGGACATACTCTAAAAATTCGAGTACATTGGAAGCTATACATGGGAGTTTTAAGACAATAAATTCTTCGATCCACTTTATTTATTACTATAAGGTTTCTTAATTAGTTGTTGTTTTTTGGCGACCTTTCTAATCCTTTAAATTATGTTGTTAAGCCGGCTCGAGGTCAAGAAGGCTAATTGGATTTTAGTTAAAGTACCAAGGAAATTAAAAATAATAATAATAATAATAATAATATAATATACGACAGTCCATTAAATATAATTATCTTTAGAAGTGTGAACTCACATAAAGCCTACAGTTACATTTCATTACATTACATTGCTAACTCAAGCTTATTTGAATCAATTACATGGATTTTCCCTCAATAAATAAAATCGAATAGGAATAGGAATTGAATTGAATTTCTATATCTTCACAAACCAAATATATGATTCCAGGCAGCCAAGCAAATTGAGATATAATTAGTTTACCTTACACAAATAGTATTAAACCTTTCAAAGACACCCTTATTTTGAGTAGAGTCTAATTAGCTGTCCAAGATAATTAATAACACCTTATCAATTTAAGGGATTTGCGTTTCCAACTCTCAGATATTTTCCAATTCAGGCAGAGCTATATATTTACCCTAACACCGAGCCTGCAATTAGGTAAGCAAAACAAGCGAGGAAATCGAATAAAATGGGTAGACATCATGATGCAGGATGACTTGTCACAGCAGCAGTTAGCAGATACTTTACCTTCGCAAATGTATCTCTCTCTCTGCTGCATTCGGTTTCCCATATGCAAATCGAAAGTCGGGCGAATGAACAACTGTGGCCCATTAAACCTCAGACGACTGGGGGCTAAATTGCAGCAGGAGCAGCGTTTTCATAGCATTGGAAATTTTAAACCAATTAAAACAGCTGCTGTCAACGCTGCGGATGCGTAATGAAAAGAAAATATTAATAAATCATACGTGACCAATCAATTTCATGCGTTTAAAAAGAAAAACCCTCTCGAATGCCCTGGAAAATTGCACAAAAGTGGAAATGCAAGGGAAAATGGAATAAAACAAGAACTGTGAGCTGCGAGCTGCGAGCTGTGTGTGTCGCACGCACAGAATCAATATTTAATTTATAATTAACTTTACAACATGAAAAACAAGCGGGGGCAAACAACAAGGAGTCCCAGGGATCAGTTCGCCATATCTTTTCCGCACACACACACAGACAAGGAAATTCCGGAAGGTAAATTCTGGATGGTAAAAAGAAACCACCGAACACGTGGCGGCGAGGGGCGACATGACATTTCGTCGGCGGGGATTTGCGGCGGCTTTAAACGCTCGCCACTATGGGCAATTAACGCGGCCATACGCAAACAGAGGCCTGATCCTTTAGACAAACACTCTCGTTCCCATCCTCTGTTCCACCAAAAAAAAAAGAAAAAAAAAGAAATAAGGAAGGGGCGGTCCACACTGACGAAATGAGGGAGATAAATTTAATGCATATAATTTAATAGAATAGAAAATATAACTTCAAATAATAAATCACAAGCAAAATAGATAAACAGGATTATAAATAGTAAAACATTGTAAACTAACTTTTGTCTTCCATATTTAAGGCTTAAAAACCAAAAGATATTTCCCTAATTTTCCAATTTTTATTGCTAAATATTTAAATTAAATGTTTGAACAATAAAAGCAGCTTAATTAATGATTATCAAAGTTTTACAAATTTTTAAATTTATTTTACCTTTAGCTTCTCAATGTATGTATATACTAATTAATAATAAAACATTCTTAACGCCATATCTAATTCTTTTATAAATACCACACTTTTCTCCCTGTGTAAAAAGCAGAGAGTTTTGAAGGCAGCTTCCATTCGGGGGTAAGTTTGCCTCCGTTGCAGCCGCAAAAAGGGGCGGCTAAAAGGCAGGACAGGAGAGAGAGAGAGATAACTTTTCGGGGTGCTAATTGAAAAACCCAATATTTGTCTAGTCTGTGCTCTCGGGGTGGCTCTCCGTGCACCGCACTTTAGCTTCAATGGTGGTTACTCCCATGGCGGCCATTTTGCCCGGCGATCGCTGGGAAAACTTGCTCGGGAAAGGTGGCCAAAAAGAGGAAAGAAATCAGTTAAACAAACAGGAAACGCCCCGGAGTACTGGGACGACGACTGTGGAGAAAGGTAAAAGGCAAATGTCAAGGGCACTTTCTATAAAAACTGTAGAGAGACGAGAGACAATTAATTGCATTTCCAAATGAAATTTGTATACATTATTATAATAATTAATCAAAAAACATAACACAACAAAACATTAAATGTTTGAGTTATAATACAAAATATGTATGTGGTTTATGTTGGACTCGTTCTTTCACTTTTAAATCGTTTATTAGATCATAAAACGTTTATATTTTTACTTGCAGTAAAAAAAAATATATTTTCACTTAGAATCCTAAAAACAGTTAAAGCCTATAAAGTATTTTTACTCCTTAGAGTATTTAAACAGTTTTAAAATTCAGTTTCAGTCAGCTGATTTATAAGCAAAAAAACATAAAGATAACCTTTTTAAAATAAAATGAATGTTATCCGGCCTAGTTGTACACTAAAACATAACACAAACTTCTTTAATTCTTGCTGAATAAATACAAAATAGCTCAATATATTTTTTTAATGAAATTGTTATAAATTTTTAACTTCTCCCATCGTAGAACCTAAAGTGTATGTAAAAGAAACTACTAACCATCTTTCTTAATAAATTAAATTTGTAAACTAATGAATTATAAAGTATCTCAGTATTATTCCGATTTCCCTCATAAGAGACACCAAAATTGTCTCCTTAGACTGACACAGACACAACTCCCTCTGGCTTCCACCTATTCATGTGTGAAAATCTGGGCTATATATCTGAACGATGTGGCCATAAACATCAACAGTTCTGCACCTTTTTTAATGGGCATTGCCATTATGCGCTCGCCTGCTTTTTATGGACTTGCCCTGCTCGCTGCACCGTAGACGTTGCGTCGACAGTTTTTTCCCAGAAAAAAACACAATTGAAGAAGGCATGTGCCCAACCGGATTCCGGACCAGATCCGATCCCCCACAACCCCATCATCGGGCACTCGGCACTTATTACAGATTTGATATACAGCCCAGGAGGATGGAGTTCCGAGGATCGTGGAGCCCGGAGGAAGCCCTACGACAACGGGATTTCGGAATGGCAGGGCCTTTAAATGTTTGTATTATTGTTGGAAATAAACTCTGACTTTATATTGTCGGGGATTAATGATATTGTTTCCCCTAAATTTGTTAATTACTAGCAAACAAATTTGTGTATACAAACCGTGCTTGAGTTTTTATGCATTTTCTATAGAATTTTTGAGTGATTGCATTGGTTGAACGAGACTGGGGCATGGTGATGCTAGGGAATCGGGTGAATAGGAGTTGGGGATATATATATATAAATGTGTATTTATATATTTTATTATTATACAAAAACTTTTTAAGATTTTAGGTTTGTTTTGAGGAAGAGAACTTGTGATCAATAGAAATTGTTTTAATATAGTTTTTAAATTGAATTTTACTTACAAAAAAATTGTCTTTTAGAGAATTAAATGTTATATAAATAAATAAATAGTATATTAACTAATAACTTATCCTCGGCGTTCCAAAGTTATCTTCTTTGCTTGTTTATATATTAAGTTACTTTCTAACCAAAGAAGTGAAAGATTTATTTGGCAACTCTCTCTAATCTTTCTATTAAAATTCCCTGATGGGTTACGTCCACATTAATCCCCTGCAATCCCTTGGAAACCAACACCTTTTCCCAACTCATCCCTCTTTTAATTGCTTTCCAATATCCAACCAATTAAGAATTTCCTCCCCCTTCTTCTGGCATATGGAAAACCACAACGGATCGGCGGGACTCATAGGCACAACTCCCAATAATCGCAGAGCGAAGCATCAGCATTAGTTTAAAAACAATACAAAGTAAACAAACATTAGCATGCAAAACATCTGTTTAGTTGGGGAATCCGGAATAGGCGGGGGCAGGGGGCCGAGTGGGAGTGATCTCCGTGGAAGCGCCTGCAGCCAATATATCAATTACATGTCCATGTCGAGTCGAACATAATGCAACATGGCAAATGAATACCGGAAAATACCCCGGAGCCCAGCGACTGCAACTCGCCTGTCTGTCAGCCCAAGTCAATCAAAATCGAATCTCGCGCTGAAAAGCTACAAATGCCTTATTGTCAAAACAATTAGTTTACCGAATTACATGAAAATATTCCTTAAATGCTGCACAAACATTTAACGCGCTGATTTGACACATGTCCGGGTCGGGACCGGGACTCTCTCTCTCTCTGAGGTCGTCTGCTGTCACAATCTATCAGGGAAAAGGGAATGGGAATGGTTGGAGCTGAGATGGATACGATGGATTGGATTTGGGGAGTTGGTAGGAGCTGATAGGCTTCCCAAGAGAGAGGGGAGTCCACAGTCCATTTGTGGCATGTCGCTGGCATCTGTGGAGGCCAAGGAGCTGGGGCATCTTGAGATATGGCATGATGTTACATGGCTGGGTACCGAAAGCTATAATGTGGGGATACTTTAGGTTGTAAAATTACTTATCTTTAAATTCTTCTTGAAGGAATGTAAAGAAAAGGGGTTATACCTTTAGATAAAGAATTGCTAACGTCATATTCTCCTTGAAGTTTCTAGAAACACATTCATCATGTTATAAGGACTCCTGGATCAAAATTGGTTTTAATAAATCTACATCCCTCTTAAGCATCATCCCTGGTCACTTAAGACCCCCTTTAGCCCCGCCCATACCTATTTTGCAGTGGTTGCAGTGTGTTTTATTTCAAATTCACACGAACGCCAAGCCTGCTGCGGAGGAGAAGAGTCCCGGATCCCCGAGCGCTTTGTGTACACAAAAGCGGACCAAATAGAACCGAAAAACCATGGGGAGTATATCTCGTAAATTAACGGCGTTCCATTCCGCTGTTAGTTTTCCATACTCAGTATTTTCCTTCTTTCCATCTTTCCTTTTTTTTCACTCACTGCTCGTTTTCGTTTTGGCCATAAAATAAAGTTTCGAGAAGCGTATAAAATTTATAGCGATCCGTTTTTGGAGAAAATCTGACAGCGAACACCTTACGCTTCCCCCTCTTGAGCGATCTGTTTTGATTGACAGGACTGCCGGGGCGTCTATATATTGTCTATAACTGCTACTGTGTCCGGGGGAGACTAATGCAATTCGCATTTCTGTGCAATTTCACAGGCGATTTTGCAATTGCAATGGCAGGCAACGCGGAGCAACAAAGAACTAAGCAGCTCAGCCGGCGTAGGATCCTTGGGTCCTTACTCACGCACGATTAGGTTCCTGGGAGAATGGTGGAATTAACACAATTGCCCGATATCTGTGCACTGGGAGAAAGTATGGTTTAAGTTGTAAAAATAAGAATTATTCATAATAAATTAGGCTTAGATCTAAGCTTGAGAAAAGTGTGTTATATCTGTAGGGCTTAAATTGTTACTTTTTTCGTTTTATAACATATTTTTTTAAAGTTGTAACATGAAGAAAATAATATTATAATTTGATATTATGATAATTTTATGTCAGAAAAGAAACTGAGAAAAGTATATGATGGTTTTTTTCCTAGCTTGTACTTAAACTGTATTTTAATTCTTAACTTTACTGTTTGAAAAGCAAAGTATCACCTTTTTATAACATATTTTCCTTCTTGTTTTAAACCTATTATTTCCCCAGTGTATCTCCCTGAGAAAGGCAGGTTTTTAGGGGCGCTACGGCCAGTATATTTAAGGTGCTTACACGGGTTGCTCTTTTTTTTCCATTATTCGCTACTGCTGCTTTGCTCTTTGGCAAATTCCGTGAAATACATTTGTGCAACAATTTGGTTTGGTGGTGAGCTCATCCCCTGCGACCCCTGCAGGCTGGCTGAAGAATTTTTGTTAGCGGATTCCCACTCGAACCCTGGTGGTCCCGTCCATTTCCATTTCCACTGGCACTCCTTGCCTCACTCTCCCAAAGCTGGCAACCCCTTTCGCGCAGAACGAACTTTAGCATAACAATGGCGTTGCGACTTCTTCGTCTCGGGAAAAAGTTGGGGGGTTTATGGAAATTAGCCCGGTACACAATGCCTGCAGCGTGGAACGTCCACAGACCAGGGATGCCAGCCTGCTGATACGGAGGACAGCACACAGCACAGCACAGCACAGGACAAAGGCAGAAGGCAGGAGGGAGCTGCTGTCAGGATGCGTTGGCAGAAAATTAATTCATTTATATGCAGAAAATTCAATGTTACAATGTTATCAATTCTGGCCCAGCGGCAATTCGGCCGAAGAGCTGGCCAAAAAGGGTGGGCTTAAAGGTGAGCTTCAGTTGGTGAGGGATCATGTCTGCCAGAAGGAGTGATGAGTTAATTGATTGTGGGTTGAATTGACTCTCAGCATAAGGCCGCAGATTAGAGTCCTTGAAGCTCAAGGATTAACAGGAAACACTAAGCATAACTTACAGTTTTATAGTTCAAAATACAACCAAATATAACCCCTTATCCAAATTAGTAATGAACGGAAAACTACCATCTCAAGGGCCACACCCACTTCCCCTGTCTCGACTCGGATCCAAAACAAATATAGACCCGAATGACCCATTCAAATCCGATATCATCCGCCTCCAAGTACGGTCATTTCCGACCGGAATAAGTGTCAAGTCGAACGCGACAAATAATTTCCATGCAATTTCAAGTGCATATTCAAATTACACTCGATGCATTTTACGAACTCTTGCCTTCGATTGGGCCTCCTCGAAAGGGAGCCCGTTAATGAAATGTGACACGTATTTCCCCTGGCCCAGCACGGGATCTGGATCTGGATCTGGATCTGTATATCTGGCTATACTTATATACGAGTACGTAGTATGGACATGGTTATGAATGTGGATGACTCTCCGTCCGTCCGTCTGAGTGTCCGCTGTGTAATAAATATGAGACTCATTAAGAAAACCATAAATAAATGCAGCGTCAGTGCATGACCAACAATTAAGTGCGAGGAGCAGGCCCAAGATCATCGTCCAATCTGGTCTCCAGCTCGACCAATAAAAGAAGCAACCAGGAGGCAAAGGACAGTGGTTAGTTGGGTATAGAAAAATATATATAACTTTTTGTTAAATGGATTTAAGCCATCAATTTCACTAAAATTTGCAACTACTTCTGGCATTAAATTAATACGTAAAAAAAGGTGGTTGGATAAGTGATTTCAGATTTTCTCCAACTAGTTTTAGCGAAGAAATTATAATAATTAGTACAATTCAGACACAGTGGTAAAAGAAGAAATACCAAAATAATTTAAGGGCAAAACCTTTTTTTTAAGAAGTAAGAAAGTGGTATCTTCAATTATATAAGTTATTATACTTAATTTTCTACATCTCATACCACTGTTCCCTTGGCCCCCGACACTGTAAGGGCCTCTCTGGGCAGATCGGGCTGCCGGAGATGTAACATGAGCAAATAGTTTGACGAGGGCTAGGGCAGGGCATGACGTCCACAAAAGTGTCGCCCGGCAGTCTGGGCCGACGGCCTGGGGTTGGGTTTTCTT
>VNJR01004334.1:0-44524 GCA_008042585.1 Drosophila punjabiensis | reverse complement strand
ATTGGACTCTATAAAGGTCAAATAAACAATTTCGCAACACGAGTTAATAAACTCTGGTCTGCATCCGGTTTCGCAACGAAAACCATCTGCAAGCAGAATATGTAGGTCAATTTCGCGACACGAGTTAATAAACTCTTGTATGCATCCGGGTTCGCAACGAAACCACTTACAGGTAGAATAAGTCTAATCAGCATAAGTTTCGCAATAAACGACATAAGCATATAGAATAAGCTAAATCAGAATTCCATTTAAGTACACAAACACAAACCAATTGTAACACAATAAACTATCAAATGTAAAACCTTTAAATATGACTTTTTCAATAAAGAGAATTCAGTTATGATTCGCCACTGAAAACTAAACGTCGTGTCCGTCTTTGTTTTTTTAACTTATTCCGTCCCGCAGTACAAAATTCGCGCAACTTCATTTACTGCTGTTGCGGAAAGGCAAGTGAAAATTTCCCACTCAACTGGCTGCATTTTCCTTCTTTTTTTTCCTCCTTGTCGGTGGTTTGCACTTTATTTGCTGGGCGCCGGAATGTGCACTTTTATTTATGGCACGTACTCAAGGCTTATTAATATCGAACAAGGGTTTATCCTCTTTTCATTGCACTCACACCAATTAAGCAGCGTATATGGGCGATGTGAGCAAATTTAATGTTTGTTTTCCATAATATTAATGGCTGCACACTGGGAAAGGGTTTGTTTGCTCAATTTATGAGTATTAAAAATATGAAGGCATAGTTTCGGGCTGCAAAAAGGACTTTACAGGAATTCCAAATGGACTTCGATTGAGTTTGTGGAAAGGGAATTCTTATTGGTTTGTGTGTATTTTCTTCTAATTGGAATTAAAAAGTTGAATATTTTTCAGAAATATAAAAATAAGTTTACAGTCATATGAGCTATAGTAATCCCGAATTAATAAATATTTAAGAATAGTGTTTTCTTAGGAAAAGAAAGAGTTTTAAGCTCTTAAACCTCCTTCTGCTGGTTTCTTAAATAATAAAAATACAAAATATTATATAATTCCTTTAATCTGTCAACTTTTATAATAGATATTCTCAGATGTTGTCCCTGTAGAAATATTTAAATACAATCTAAGATTGCCACATATTTTCATCTCAAAACTTTCTAATTAGAATAAGTTTTGCTCCAGCAGTTTCCAGTTGTTGCCATCATTATTTGCAAATTTTCCCGACAGCCGACAGAGCGAGCATCGATGGAAGATAAAACAAGACCTCAGCTGTCCACAAGTCGGGACACAGACAAACTATATACAAAACCAGATAGGCATGGATACATAGTTCTGAGCAATCAAACTAGACAAAAGTTTCTCGATTAAAATGAGCAACTTTTGTGAAATTCTCTTATCTGACAATTTCCGCTGCTTAGCAGGACCGAAATGAGCAAAACACGCAACAAGAAAATGGGGGAAAAACAACGTAAAGCTGCGCGGAGGAAAAGCGGTCCGAAACCGAGGAAAACTCAGCTCATTAAACAATTGGCAGGCGGGCGGAATCGTTGTTGCTCATAAGGAATTAAGCAACCTCCATGGGTTGCCATGGCTCTGCACCAACCTCCACGACGTTCTTCTCCTTCCCTATCATAGAGTCCTTTTTTTTTTGTACCAATGAGTGTGTGGGAGCATCAGTGCTGCCAATAAGATAAACAAAGGGAAGTTAAAAAATAAAAGTTTAGCAAGAAGAAAGGTAAATACGGCACACAGTGATTTCTATATCTATGAGCACAGCTGCTGGTTATCCCATTATGGAATACTTTCCTTTATAATGTACTTTCCTTAGGTAATTATCAGAGATAGTAGCTAGTAGTGTAGTTTGTGTAAAATATATATAAATGAAAAATGTTATTTAAAACAACAGAAGTAGCAAAAGTTTACTAATGAGTTTTAAAGGTAAAAGCGGAACATCCTGCGCACTTGTTCTTTGATCAAACTATATTTATATCTAATTATAAATAATAAATCAAGTCGTTTAGACCATATAAAGAACATTTAAAGAACCATATAAGAATATTTTAAAATATTTATAATATAAATAAATAATTTACTTTTATCTTAGATTACTGAAACTACATTTACATTATAATCTCAAAACCTTGATAAAATAATCTTAAATAGTTCTACAAATAAGGCTTAGATTGATGTTCCTTCTCTATCTTATAAACTAGTTTTCCTCTTTAAGAACAAGAGCACACCAAAGCCGGAAAAAGAACAATTTGGCAGCACTGCGAAGCACGAATGCGTGTAAGCTTGTTACCATAAAAGTTGGCCATTTAAATGGCCGGAAAAAGCGAGAAAGCTGAAAAAAAAATGCACAGCCAAAGAGGTGTTCTGCCCTGGGGGAGAAAAGTTTTGAATTTATTGTGGCCACCGCAGCGCAGCGATTCGATTATCCAAAGGAGAAAGCGAAGGGAAAAAGTTCCCCTCTAGTTCTCTCAACCGGATCCGGGGCTATCGCTGGGGTCCTGGTCCTGTCCTGTCCGAAGGCTCCTTACCGTAATCCCCTTTGTGGGTCTGGTTCGATTTATTTGTTTCTGATATATTGTTGTCAAGTTGTTTAGTGGCTTAAGTCAGTTACCAGCACTTGAAAAGAGAGCTTTAAAACATTTACAACGCCTGTTAAGGGCATTAGAAATGTTTTGCTAACAAGACAGGGACAGGGACTGGGACAGGCATCGGAGGGCAGAGGACGAAGGATGATGCTTAATGACGCGCCATAAATTAAAACATAATAAATTTATATGAAGCACGTAAATACGCATTAAATACAATTTGGCGCGGCAAAAAAAATGAGGCGAAAATCCACCACTAATGGGTAATTTAATTTTATTTTCGGTGCTTCGACGACGAAACTTAAATGAAACTCTGACCCAAAAGGCCACCTCCACCAGCAGCAGCCGCAACAATAAAAAAAATAATAATAACAGTTTTGTGTATGCCAGCAGCATCCAGCGTGGATCTGAGCACTCTGTCGGGGCTTTAATTGCTTTTATGCCTCCACATAAAACTCCTCCCGAAAATGGGTGTGTGTCCAGTCTTGTGCAATAATATAATAATACTCATTTTGTGCTAAATTTGTTAGAAATTTATGCGCACATAAACACACATTTTCACACGCAGCGGAAGTATTAAAATTTGATTCAGCTTAGCGGAAATGCAAAACTGTATAGCATGATTTTCGGCCAGTTGCATTTTGGGAATCAAATTTAGACAATTATAAAATATGCAGATATTCACTGAATTTCAAATGGAAAAAGGAGGTGCATATAAAATTGCTCAAATTACTCGGAAGTGAACATTTGTAGTTATGTAATATAATGTAATTTCCAATTGAACAGGGATTTCATTCTCTTGACAAGAGCTTGTCAGGTTTAGTTTTTTAGTCAATTGAATAATATATAATCTACTCTTCCAGCAGGCTTCTCATTTCCGGATTAAATTTTTGTTTAATTAGTTGATTTTTGCGACCTATAATTCTCAGCTGATATAATTCAAATAAATATATAAACAGATAACTTTTTGAAGTTAGTCTGAAAAATAAGTATCAAAAAAGTTATTTGGCTTGTAATTTAATTTAAATACCAAACATTTTCTTCTACAGAAATTTAAAAAAATACATTTTATTTCTACCTTTATGTTCAAGCATTGTCAAAACAGCTTGTTGAAATAAAATGTTCATTACTTTGGCCCTATTTATTATGGCTGCCAATCACTTTACTGCAGATTATAGCCATTAAAGTCAACAAAGAAGCCATTTAACTCCACAGCACGACCTTCACCACAAGGGCTCGTCGCAATAAAAACGAGCTGAAAAATAAAAATGCAGAGCAATAATTTTCATTCATAAACCAAAGTGCAAGCAAACAACAAATGTCGCATATCAAAAGTGGGGGCCCAAAGTGAAAGCCACGCAGAAAGACCGAAAGTAACGCGGCTAAATTAATATTTATGTGGTCGTCGGCGTTGGAGAGGAGAGTGCTGAGATTTAAGATTGTATGCTTTATGAACTCGCGGCAGCTCGGAAAGGAAAAATCTGAGAGGAAAGCTGGAAAAAAAATTCGGAGAAAAGTTCCTGCTGAAATGGGGTCAGGACACACACAGACTGCGTCGTAAATCTCGAGTACCGCAAAAATCAACAATAAAACTTTCGCTGCTAAAAACATAGAATTCCCAAGATACAATTTCGTGCTTTTGTCATAAAAGAAAGAGACTCGTCCACCGAGTGGATGAAATAGCAATAGAAACCGGGCACAACAAAGTACGAGGCAGTAAAACTCCAGTCGCATGTAAATTGACAAAGACAGCGGAAGCTGGAGGCAGCCGAAATACATCCTGACCTCATCCATTGGCTTTATAGCTTATTCAGTGCAAACTCATATTTTCAATTAATTTTTATTCAATCAAAACTCTATAAAAATGTTATATTTGGCGTGGATAAAACTCTACTTTCTTTGAAAGGAAAGTATAGATAATGTGACCATTTCAATCCGAGGTCACTCATCTTCTTTTTCATTTTATTTATTTATTTTCTTGGGGAACTCTTTCACCCTATTAGGAATTACTAGGATAAAATGGAAGTGCCAGTGGAGGAAGCCGCTGGGAGGTGTCGCATTGCTGGTTGGGCACACACCGGTTGGTGTCATCGTCTCGCACATATCCGAAAGTGCAACCGCATCCCAGGTTGCATAGGTTAATAAAGCGGCAAAGCGGCTCGCGGACGAAGGGAATGGAGCAGGTAGGCTCGTGGCAGGGCAGGCAGGCGCGCTCCTCATGATCCCCGCAAGCTGTGGAGGGAATGGGGAAACACGGTTTAGGAGCTGCACCTGGCTTCTGTTTTCCTTTTTCGCTCACCCACGTCCATTTAGCGGAGCAGCAGCAGCAGAGCCCCCGAGGAGGAGCAGGAACAGACCCAAGGGTATTTTTAGAACCAACATGGACACTGGGTGAGGTGCCGGTTTGCCGGACGTGTGTATTCCCAAAACAAAACTGATGCTAAGCGTAGTTCAATTTAGGAACTCTTAGCGAGTCCAATCGTTTTGTGTGACAATTAGTTATGGTTTGTTCAAGCGATTTAGAAAGCTTTATAGATTTCCTTTAAAAAGCTTTCTGTTTAATTTCTGCTAAATTAAACTTTAGTTTATGTTTATCTTTATGTCCTCCTAAATATTTGCACTTTTGCATTTGCATTTTTGCAAATACTATTTAATACTTTAATTAATTGAAGAGTTGTCCTTTTTTTTTACTGATTACATTACTAACATCCTTAATTAAAGTATTTAATGCCATTTAATCATAATAAAAACATGTATTAAATACAAATAACACTTTATAATTAATTGATGTGGTATTTAAAGCAAAGAATAGCACAGACTTTCCACCGCCATTAATTCAGCAATTATTTGCATCTATTTCGGAGCCAACTAAGTACACTCGAAAGCCACATTCCGCTGCATTTAATGGTTTGGACCATCATTGGTTAGCTATAAATGTTGAGAGCATCCGGTTTGACAATGGCCGGCCGATGGCCAACAGACACTCGCATCCGCATATGGATACCGGGTTACCGGGATAGAGAGAGAGGTGGAGTGTCCCAGGACCAAGGCGCCATTCAAACTGTCATTCGGACAGGTAACCAGAATCCCCGCGGGTTTAGTCCCCATCCCTTCTATCCAGAAGATAAAGCCTGGCTGGTTTTTAAAACGGAAATGGTAGAAATGGCAAAAAAAGGCGTACCAAAAGTGGCTAGGCGAGGGCAGGTGATAAATGAGGGTAGGTTGGTTTTTGGTAGGCAGAGGAACCTGCATTTGATTATCGTTTAAACAAATATGCAGCTGAAATTGCCGTGGCGGGTGAAATTTACAATGAAAATTGTGTAAATTGTGGGCATTACATTTATGAAGTTTTGGCATGCCAAAGCCCGGCAGGCCCCACCTGAGTGGGTGTTTGAGTACATTCACCTGTACATGTGTTTAGGCCAAGTCACGCTATTAGAGGGGCAGTGTAAATATTGTACGACCTGCCTTTGTGGGCTGCTTTCCCCGATGGCTATTGCATGGAACCAGTGTTTGGATTGGTCCCCACGAACAATCGCCAAAGGTGAATCGTTGGATACATTTCAATTAAAGGTTTTTCCGCTTCTCGGGGGATGAACAAAAAAAACGGACTGTCAAATGCTCCGGCACTCCGTTGGCAGGCAATTCGGTTAAAAGGCGGCCGGAGCTCACGGTTCGGCTATCTTTTGAAGAGCAAAAACCGTTGACAATTTGCATAAATAAACCATTTTAAATTTTTTGTGTAGCCTCCCCACAACTGAACCCTTTTCTATTTTTTATCCCCCATTTTTTCCCGAGACTATTAGTTGAACGATTGAGAGAGGCAGCTAATATTTTTGCCCTTTTTTTTCGTTGAGCGCTCAACAACAGCAAGCAAGATGGAGGAACAATAATAGCGGCAGGATCTGCGGCAACAGCAGGACACAGATTGCGATGATGGGGCCACATGGAGCGAAAGAGCATTTTTAGTTTGGCCTTTTTCCGCCGGAGCTGATGTGAGATGATGGAATGCGCTGAAGGGTCGTCCTAGAAAGGCCCCAATGCTGCTATAATTTTGCGAAGAAGCCATGGCAAATGAAATATGGACGGTTTTGAATTGGCCATCAAGTGAGCAGATCCCATCGAGTAGGTCTCACTCTCGACCAAGGCCCATAATCGCTGGGACCATGGTCTAAGGACTAAGACTCGGGATGTGTCTGGCTGGCGAGAATAGGAAATAAATTGATTTGCTTCGAGAAAGGGAAGTTCTCTCTTATGATGGCTGTGATTCCGCAGTGCCAACAGTAATTTCCGCACCTTTTTGACGTTTTCCTTTTCGCCCTTTGCCACATGACCACATTTTCTGGGCTTCTTGGTCCGTGATTGAGAGCTTGTTGGCTTTCAAATATTTTGTCATTTCATTTATCAAGTGTCATTCGGTCTGGGGCTTCTCGTCTGCGACCTGTCACGTATAACTATTTCTGATTCGGGGGAGCATTAAATCATTGACAGTTGCTTGTGTTTTCAATGGATATTCTATTACCTCTGCGGAGGCGAGGAGCTCCGCCATGAAGAATTATGGTTGTGCAATTTATTATTTCTTTCATCCGTTTCGCCTTTTTTCAGTTTCAGTTTCAGTTTTGTTTTGCCTAAGAGCCCGAGACGTTGAAAGCTAATCTATTTTAAGTGGCTGTAAAGCATTCAAGGATGTAGGGATGTGTCTTGAGCCCGAGCTATATCTGTGTATGTGTGTAGCTCCCTTAATGAAATGTAGCATAATATTTTCATTTCGGCCAGAGCTCCGTGTGGGTATGTGTGATAAGCGTGTAAATCCCCAAAAATAGCCAAAGACAAGCACAAATCCCACAAGCATATATGATGAGGATGGGCGGGAGTGAGGTGGGAGTGGCCCTGGCTGTGGCTGTGGCTATGGCGAGATGAGGAGCTGGTGGCGGCCAATGACCATAAATCCGAGTAAAATGTATTTTGACATTTTGCACGCAAAGCGTGTGGCAGAAACTAACTAAGCGTGTGCGGGCTCGAGCTAGGGGCTTCCACAAACGAAAGGTCATTCCAATGATGATGAGAAAGGACATCAGGCCAGGTCTAACCATGAAGTGTTAACATGCGATAACAGCGGCAACGAATAAAACACAATGAAGCGCAACTGATGAGGATGCGGTGAATGGGCATTCGAATGCGGGGACCTTGATGATGCCTAATGCGAATAGAAAGACCCAAATCTCACCCAATCCCGGAACCCGAAACCGAGTCCGAGGCTCAAACTGAAACAGAAACACAAGTTAAATCGTTTCTGGACTCTGGCTAGATTTTTGGTGAAGGCTTCGGGGGAAAGTAAATGAAGTGAAATGGCTCGAAACGAAAGATAAAGGCCAAATCAATGTATTTATTTTTCTCATCAGTTAATTTCTCACCTGATTATTAGATTAGATTATTAAACCTTTAAACTAAAGAATATATATTTTTCATTACTATACTTTTAAAAGTAATTTTAACGAAAATTCTATATCTTGCAGCGACATACTTCGGTCTTGCCCCACAAAAAACAATTTTTAATTACCCTTTTTTTCTTCTTGTACTGCATAAACTGGCAACTTTATTTCACAAAAGCAAAAAGGGCAACAAAAAACATGTTGGCGGGATCTCAAGCTCTAACCAGTAAACATTTTTTCACGCTCATAAACTCTGGGGTAAAATTGTTTCGGCTGCCTGCCTCGGTGTGGGTGAGGAGAGAGTGTGACATAATGGCGGTGGCAGGCTGGAGGAGGACAAGGACCGGACCAAGAGGAGCCAGGGCCGGCAGTGGGCGCCTTGGCCGCACTGTCACGGTCATAAAAATGTGCAAAGTATTTCGTATGGCGCTACCTTCGCCCACACGCTTTCGGAGCTAATAATAAGCGAGGGCATGGAAATGGTTTTAATGCATAGGGAAAGCACAAAAAAAAAGAAAGAAAAGCTCATGGAAACAATTTTCTTGTTAAGTGGACTTTTGGACTTTACATTTTACTTGCTGGCGCTGCTGCTCTCCGGCAGGCAACTGTTTCACATTTGCCTTTATTGTACTCAAGTTGGGGCGTAAATTTAAATGAAACACACAATTTTTTTGCCTCATTTTCTGGCACGGACTGGGTCCGGGGCTAAGCATTTCCGCGGACACTGGACCCCGTTTTTCATGTACTTCCGCTGATGATGCCAGGTCTGGATTTACATAGGGCTTTAAGCGGAAGTCCACCCGAAATCATAGGTAATGCCCGGGCCAGGTCTGAGGCTGACAGATAAGGTAAGCCTCGTCAGGAATTTGAATATTAAATTGGAGCGGGATAAGTAAAAGGAATCCATTTGGGCATGAATTCGTTTGGCCCGAAAATGGGATCAGCTGAACGGAATACACAATTTCCGCTGCTCAAAGCAGAGCTTTGACATTTATGCAGCCGCAGCCTATAATCGAATCGTGTGTCCTTTTCCCATTTAATTGACTAATAATATTTTTATTCCATACATTTTTTTTTGCACAGTTTTCCGGCTCGCCTGGCGCGGACATAATGTGGAAAAAAATTCCAGGAAAATTTAATTTTTTGTACACAATTTAATGCGAGAATATTTCAACTTTGAGCGTTTACAGCCGTGGCCTGTTCTGGCTCTGTCATCTTTTTGCCACAATTCAATTTTCGTACGACATTTGTTTTGGCAGGACATGAAAAATGGTCAAATGTTTTTCTATAATGCGATTTTCCTTAACGTTTTCTTTTATGGGCTTGTGTTTATGTGTGCGAACGAGTGGCTTGAAAATGCTGATTGAAATGTCACAAAAAAAAAAAAAATCGGAAAAACAACGGATTTGTCCTTTTTCTTTCTTCGTTTTAGCTTTTTTCCTTTTTCACTTCCAGCACCTTTTCGTCCCTGCCTTTTGTTTGTTGTACGCTTTTATTTTATTCCTGTTTCTGGTCCGTTTTGTTTCGTGTTTGCAGCTGATTTGATTTGGCTTTCGGCCATTGTCCTGGCCAGCTCTGTGCTCCGGCTGGCTGCTAAGCGTTCGCACTTTAATCAAAGCGAAGAGAAGAATGCTCCGGCTAATCTGCTAAGCGTTTTGTGCCCCTTGGGGATATGTTTTCCTCTTGTTGTTATTATTATTTTTGCCTGCCGGAAGGAGCACTTAACGTATTACCCCATAGGCCAGTATGCCAGAGTGTTGCCCCAAAAAACAAAGGCTTTCGGTCCGGTGAACGATCATAACTGAACTCCACAATGTTACTTAATTGAGATTTTGTTTGTAATTGAAACCGAAAACTAAACTACGTTTTGTCTGGCCATCAGAGCAGCTGCACCCACACACACACACACACGCATAGTGTCCAATTATAATTTAATTAAATTCGAAGCCCTTTATATGCAACTATTTTCGGCAGTTGCCGGGTCCGACACATACCACAGCAGCATCAGCATCGCTGGCAGCCCGGCATCTCAAAACTCCACGCCGGAGTCCTGCCAGGACTCGGTCGGTTGAGGCCAAATGCCGGGCACGTTTCCTCGTTTTTGCATATGTGTGTACTCGCTGGATATGCGCTTAGCTCTGTTCCACTGGGAAAATGCTCTCTAAAGTGCAGAAGATGTGCCAGGAAAGATGGTATTGAAGAAGTATAAGTCCCTGCCTTGGCTCTAGGAACTCACTAAACGAATCCAAATCGATCTCTTGGGGATTACCTGGAATTTGGTTTATTTATTTTACCATTTAAAATAGATTTACTTTAACTTTTTTAGTCGCAGTGCCTGCCTGTTGCCTCTGAGAATGTGAAACAATATGCCACAACAATGAAGCGAGTCGTGCAGCAGGCCGTGCAACGAGGCGTATGAGTGTTGACTGCCGTGCTAGATGGATCTGTGCATGTGTGTGTGTCTCTGTGTGTGGGGGTAAGGGGGCGTGGCAGTTCGCTTGGCTTATTATGCCGTTGCATGCAAGGCCGCACCAAATCATGACGAATGACAGTCCCCATTGTGCACAGAAAGAAGGCAGCCACCTGCCGGGTAGCTTTAAAACCAAAGTAAAAACCAAACAAAAAAGTATTCCAAAAAGAAAGCCCTGCTGCACTACGTCACTTTACTTTATTACAACGAGTGTTGGACAGATAAATAATCCCACACACACATTTGCTTGTGGAAAATTTTTGAAAAAAGCAAGCAAGCCTGGCATTGTCTGCATTTGCATTGCTGTTATTATTGTTCGGTTTCTTGTTGGTCTTGGCCCAATTGTTGGCCCATTCATACACCTAGATGTTGTCTTTCCTGGGCATTATTTGGCTTGCTCCCATTTTTGCCAGCGCCTGTGCCTTTACCTTTTTATTTATTTATTCTACTGCCGGACTTGAAATAACTAAAGCTTCCTTTCTCCAGCTCTCTTAATGTGTTTATTTAATAAATTTTGACTTCTCTTTCACACACACAGAAAAAGGGTACTGAATGAGAGACAAAAAGCTGTCAAAGTCGAAACTTTCTACGAAAACAAACAAACAGCAGGTGACTCGAGATATTGCTCATACGTGCCGTTGGCTGGCACGAAAGCTGCATACCCTGCCACTATGTTTATACTTAAAATTACTAAAAAAAGGTGAAAAAAAACCTTATTTTTTACTGCTGCATCCTTCAGCACTTTTGGCCAAAACATGCTGGTTGGCTCCATATCCATTCTGGCTTGGCATTGCATGCTACTCTTTATTTGATTTAATTTTTTTTTTGTGCAACTTTGCAACTGCCATTCCACTTCACGCGTGCTTATCGCACCCGTGCTGACCTCGAGTATTTTGTAAATAATAGCAGCTGGAAGCGCAAATAACTCTCACTCGAAATCAGGCAGCTCGACACCTAAGACATGAAGGCGGCTACAATAATAATTGCAATTATCCTCCTCCTGCCGGCTAGCCAGCAAAGGTAAGTGCCAACGCTGTACCACCAAGGATTACTCTGATTAATTACAAAAAACATTTTAGCTCCGCAGGTAAGGAACGCAAGGTGCTCTCGTACAATCCCACCTATGACTTTTGGTTCTTTATGCCGACTGGCCGGCCGAGTAATGTGCCTCAAAGCGTGAAGGACGTCTATTGGAAAACAAAATCGGTTTGTTACACCTATTTTTGGTTTCACTGCGAAAATGGTAAACCAATAGCGGTCTAAATTGATCTGTTACTGTTGAAAAATAAAACTAAAGGTGACTAATGTGTTTGCGAATTAATATAGTCTTTTTTTAAAACGCTATTATTAGTCGTTGTAATTTTATACTCTAGATTATTAATAGTTTAATTGCAATCTACAAGTTAGCTTCCTTCCTTGTTTTATTGCTGCACCCTTAAGCGGTTTTGGCCGAAATATACAAGTTGGTTCCGTATCCATTTTGGCTTAGAATTGCATGCTAATCTTTATTATTTGATTTAATTTTGTTCGCTTTGCAACTGATTTTCTATGTCACGCGTGATTATGAGGTACTGAACTCGAGAGCTCCTATATAATAGCAGCTGGAAGCCTAAATACCTCATTCTATTCTATTTATTCTATTGGAAAAACAATTTGGTTTGCTTCACTACTCACTGGTTTTACTGCAAAACTAAAAAACAAATTTAGGTTCTTCTTTAAAACAGGTTAGTTTTAGAGCAAAGATATAAGAATATTTTAATTAAAGTTCAAATTGATCTTGGTTAAAGTTAAGTTTGGGACCTTCATCAGTATGGATTACGAGTCTAAAAAGTTATGAAAGGAAAAATACTTACCAAGAAAAACATTTTTTAGTAACCAATAAAAATATGAAATCCCAATTCTTTATGAAAAAACATTTAATTCCGTTTCTTCAGATATTGTAGGAATATCATTAATTGCTTATTTCTGATATAATAATTTAATTTTTTAATTTTAAAATCAGCTTAAAGCTTAAACTTGTCTATTAAAAATAATAAATTTCAACTACCAATTATACCAATTCTAGTTCTTTTGTGTTTATTGGTTATCTGATAAGGAGATTAAATAGTTGGACAGAAATAAATTCAAAATCACAGAAAAACAGTTGTATTTTTTATACGATTTATGGTTAGGCATATTCATTAATCACTTACTAATTACCACTTTACATCACTTACTAAATAACCAAAGACACTTTATTAAAATGTTATAAATGCTGCAGTTAATTTAAGTTTGCTATGCAACATGTTCCTAATGATTTTAATTTGCTCATTTTTCACATTATTTATCATTCTTTACTTGTGGTGAGTAAGCATTATGCAGACATGTTAAAGAGCCTTGATGAGGAAAATTCAACATGCAGTTGGAATTATTATTATTATTATGTTTACTTTGGCCAAGGCTTGGACAAGAAAGGCAGTGAAGGGAGCGAGGGATCCTGCAGAAGCAGACACTTTATTGCATCGCCGTGGGGCAGAGACACTGTGAAATGGAGTCCTTCCTAGGAGCGAACACTGTGATTCCGCATATACTGTTTCCCAGCTCCCATTTTTCCCAGAGCTCCAGAGCTCCTCAGTGTGCATTTATTTTTTTAGCATTTGTGTTTTGTTGCATCACGCAGCGGAAATGAAATATGAAATAATTTATGAATCAAGGCGATGGCCAGGGAGAGATAAGAGGAGGAAGTGACTGAGGAAGCCGCATCAAAGCAATGCCATTGCGCAGTCAAATTTATGATAAATAACCGAGCTATATGAAATGCAAAACTACGACGACTATACATATACATATATATATATATATAGCAGGAAGTCTGAGCTGGAAGCGACTTTGATTGCACGTCCCTCCGCCTCGGTACTGGCATTGTTTGGCTTTTCCAGACTGGCAAAAACTTTCGCAACAGGAGAATGAAGTGCGTGGAAAATGAGTCATTTGTTGTAGTAGTTGCTGCAGGCAGTAGCGTTGCTCCTTTCGCACAAATAACAAGTCAAAAGTGAAGACAAGTTTCCGACAATCCCCGAAATCCAGCCAAGAGTTGAGCGGAACAAAGCCAGGAACTCGGCAAAGTCTCAGAAATTTTGAGACTCGAGCATGCTGTTGCATGTTATGTTTAAATACATCACTTGTCTGTGCATTTTAGCTTGAATTCCTGTCATTCAACATTTAAACGGATCCCGAAAATAGGCAACACTTTGTGACATCACGTATACGCCATGTATGTCAAGATATTTAATTATAAGTTATGCGATGTAAATAACAATAAGTTCTGATGATTTTCTAAGGAAAATCAGGTAAAAAAAGGCACATTCATAATTAAAATTCACAAATCTATAGAGTAATAAATTCTTTTACATTTGTTTGATTTGATTGTTTATTGGACTCTCTAACCACCGTCAAAGTTTTGTTTAAGATTGTAATTAAATCTCCTTGGAAATTTATTTCTCGCAAAGTTTTGCGGCTCATCAAAAGCAGAAACAATATTTCAACTTATTTTAAATCAATCAAATTGCCATTTTGACTGACAAAACTTTGACCGGAATGGGAAAACTAACTGGCAACTTAAATGTCTGCAAATGAAAACATATTTGTTTGGAAAAAAAATCGAATATTTTCTGTTGGCATTAACCACATATCTCTCAGGCTCAGGCTCAAAGTGCCACCTAATCTCAGTTTTTTGTTAGCTTTGCACACACATACAACAGAGAGAAAATTGAAATTGTTGCCGTGTGGGAGAAATATTGTTAACTAGTTTTTAGTTTTTAGTGTTTTCAATTTATTTCGACAGCTTTTTTGGCAATTGATGGAGAACGAAATAGCTTTTGGAATTATAAAATAGTTCGTTAAAAGCAATCAAATTCCCTGAGCAGCTAAAACGATTTTATTTCGCCTTTTCATTCCACAAATATTTCTTTATTTGTCTGAACTATGACCAGTATCAATTGACTTGCTTTAAATGCATGGAAGAGGAAACAAATACTGTGGATTTACGTTCATTTCATGTTTATACAACACGCTCATAAATATTTATAAGCATTATGATGCAAAAATGCTGCAACATAATCAAAAAGCTGAGCATAGCAAGAGGGAGGAGGCGAAGGAAACCAACCCAACCAGTAACCAGCAACCAGCAACCAAAGCCCAGTGCAATCAAATCAGGCGAGATAGGGGTGATGGAAGACCCGCTGGCGGGATCCGAGGAGCACAAGGAGCATCCTGGCGAGCAGTGTGAAAATTATACATCGCTGACAATAAAAGACAGCAACCACTCCGGGTCGGGTGCGATGTCATAAAAGATTCCTTGCCTCGCATTTCCTTCATTTCCTCCATCGATCTGGGCAGCGGAATGAAAAAGGTGAGTGCAAAGGTGCGGTGAGGTGTTGGTTGTCCCCAGCTCACAGCTGGTCAATGTCAATGCGGCAAATATGCAAAATATACAAAAATGACGATGAGCTGGGATTGCTTGAATACCAATTTACGGGAAATCAGTAAGAGGAAATCGGAAATATAGAAAATCACTGCGGAAAGTAGTGGCGATGAGTACCGACACTTTCGATCCTAAAGGTGAATGCTACTTTATCACACTGAATTTAAAAAATCAGCTTAATATTTAAAGGATAAAGCAGCAAGTGCAATTATAAACTAATTAACAAATCATCATAATAAATGTATCAGCAGCTTTTGAAGTTGAAAGTTCAACAGTCACTTGTGTTTTACCTCGCTAAGATCTGATTTTATTTGATTAACTATATATTTACTATACATCTTTAAAATGCTGATCAATTCCCTTTGTTTAATCCCAGTTAGCTATTTAAGGTGCACACATATCGTCTGCATATCAAAGTGAAAATTTAATCTTAACGAAAAATAAATCACCCTGCTTTGCATCATGATTCCCTGGCTTCATTTTCAATTGCCAGCCATAAAGTTGGAACCATAAATAGCCGCAAAATGTTGGACAATCCTCATATGGAAGCCGGCACAGAAGAATGCTCCTCACGGATATTTATTCCATTACCGAGCAAGTGACTTTTGTTTTCTGTTGCCGCTGTCGCTGTCCACAATGAGCTATTGCCCTGCGACCGGGGCTTGGGATGTGGCTTCGCCTCCTCTGGCTCCGGGTAAAGCTCCTGCTCCTCTTCCTGTTCCCATTCCTGCTGCAAGGACTCCTCCGCTGTCCGGTTACCATTCGTTTTGCGGACGGAAATTTACGATTTACACGTATGCCAACTGCAATGGCAACTGCAAATGGGAATTGGGGGCAAGGATTGGGGGTCATTGCTACTGCTTGTGCTGCTGATGGTGGTGGCGGCGATAATGGTTTCCAGGCAGCGACTGTTTTCCCTGTTGTTTCGGGAATCGTTAAAAAGAAGCAATCGCTTATACAACAGTGGCAAGTGGCAAGTGAGCGAGGAATGCAATGGCTGTCTCAAGTATGTATATGCAGCACACTCGCATGTGCCGTCAAGCTGAGAGCCCAACAATTATTGCCAAGGCTGACAACAATAAGGGGGAGATGGCATTGAAATTCAATTTCATTGTTGTGCGCAAAACAGCAGCACTACCAGCACCGCCACCATCAGGTTCCACGGCGGCAGTCTTCGGAGCTGCTCCTGACTCCTGTTTACACAATCATCGTGTTTGCATGGCCAATGCATTTCCCTTGTTTGCCTCCTGAAAGGAGGAAACCAGAATGGCTAGGATGAAACCGTTGCCTTCGCTGCAGATTTTTGATTTATCGCAACGCACGTTCCGGGATTCGAACTGCTACTGCTGTTGTTTCATGCAAATTTCTACTCTGTTTTTTCCCCCTTCTGTGTTTTTTTTTGTTCCTTGCATACAAGCAAAACAGCAGCAAATTTGGTCCTGTGCTGTGTTGTGGCAAAGAGTTGAGCCAGCAATTAACAGAAGGGGGAAAACCCATTGAGGGAATTCAGGCAGGAAATTAATGAAGCTTAAGTCGATAGCAGGAAATGGGTCTGTTTGATAAACATTTTAAAAATCATTTTCTGTGCATGCATTTCTAAGAATTCTATCAGAACTGGAATGCAATCGTTGTCTGAAATGTCTGTTTGATTTCTCTTTAAAAATGTGTATTTCTGGTGAGTAATAACAAATAAATAGTCAAGTATCGAAAAAAGCATACAAATTCCGACCCGGCTTCAATATTTCTAAAACCATTTAAAGTAACAGAAAATCCTGAATTTAAATTTCCAGCCAATACCCTCAACAATCCCTGCTGAAAACTTTAGGATGTGTCAGGATTCGTCAGAGACTTGGTTTGTGCTTTGATTTTCCTGTGGCCTTTGCATGTATTGGTTGTCATTATCAAACCGAAAGGTCTATTTACCATTTAGGTTTAAAATGGCCCGCAATTTGGGGAATGGCAAGGAGCAAGCAAGGACCTGGAAAGTGCAAAACGAGACGAGAAATGGGAGAGAAACTCTCTCACCCAGCGAAGAGACCTGGGAAGTATGCAAATTTTTTCAGCTTTTGTCTACTTGGCTGGGGATATGTTTAGCTTTGGCCCCGAGTGTGTGAATGGTGTGTGAGTCGAGGTCCTGGTGCTGGTTGTGTCCTTTCCTCGTAACGACTCGACTTGTCTTTTGGTGGCTGGTGCCATCAGGTGGACGCATGGCTGGTGCCTTGTTTGCTGATGCATATCATGATTGCGGCACTTGTAAACACGGCGCCCAGGGTCGGCGATCCGGGTAGCCGAGGAGCAGTGACAGCTGATGGACCGCAGAATCAATATGCATTTGAATATATGCTGCCAGAGCAGTGGGAACTGGGGAAATTGTTGCCGCGGAGACCGGAGACCGCCACCGCCGTCAGACAAACACACACAACTTTTCACGCACGTGACCCCACGTCTCAGTTTTCGACATTTATTTTGCCCTTATGCCAAGGCAAGGAACTTTCCTTTTGGGGAGCCATTTTGAATAAGAGAGCAAGCTCTATTTATTCCTGGCCACGAAGGGTATTGTATTGATATCACCTGTGTCGGTAAATCTTGTCAAAATAAGTTATTTTGGCTAAAGTTTTGTATTTTTATTACTGTTTTGTTTCTTTTAGCTATTAGACAGGGAAAATGGGGTAGGAAACACACCTGATGAAAGTGGCCTTGATACTGCCTACTAGGCAGTATCCTTAACTATATAGTTCACAATAACATCCTGGTACCCTGTATATTATATATTTTTCAGTATAAAATTTATATAAATATAATTAAACATATTATAGAAATTTCCTCGATATAAAATGGTAGTGAATTTTTAGCTTTTTTCTGCATACTTCATAGTGTATTCAAGCTTCGTAGTTATCCTATCTTTTCCATAAAGTTTCCCCCACGTATGTGAGAGGGCGCAGGATGCCGGCCAACAGCATTTGCATAAGAAGTGACTGATGGCAGTCCGATGGGAGACAGGTGGAAGAATATATATCAAGAGGCAAACTTAATTATACACACTGCTGCTGCTGCTCCTGATGCTGCTGGCGAAACAGTACGAAAAGCAAATAGGGCGCAAAAAAAGCAAATCCCAGTTCAGCTTGAGCAGCATCAGCAAGTCCCAAATCCAATAAATAAAAACAGACGAGGGAAATGCTTGCCATGTGTGAAGAAGCCAATGAAAAGTCATCATAATAAGCCAGGGGAATACAGAACAACAGCAACAAATTAATGGAAACCCAGAGGCGTCGCGTCGCCTCAGTGTCTGTGACACATATTAAAAAGCTTTTCAGATCCTGCGGGCGGAGGCGGAGGCGGAGGCTTAGAGAGAGATGTGAATAAATGTAATTAAAATAGGGATCCTTTTTTTGCACCCTAATACAGACCAGATGATTAATTAACGATAATAAATGCCAACTCTGGTTGCTTACATGTGTGAATCACTAGGAAATCGCTCCTTTGAAGTATCCGAAATTCATTAGCAAACACATTGATTGTACCGACTTACAGTTGGGTAATTAAGAGCAACTTCATTAGTAGCAATCTATAGATTAATTGATTATGCAAATAATGTCAGGTAGATGCAATCAGCAAAAAGCCCATCAAGGGCGGGGGAAATGATTTGGTTAACTCTTTGTAAGCACGTGCTCCCTGCAAGTTGTGTAAGTAATCTCTTCTCCATGGAGATGCCAGGCAATTAGTTCCTCAACCGCAGCAGCAGAGAGTCAGACAATACCCCGAGCAATATTAAATGACGACGACGACGGTGGGCCCTAAATTAAAGCGAGCAAAGTAAAGTGAAGTAAAGTAACCCTTATCTAACAAATTGCTTTGGCACTGAGCGACGACCAAAACTAATTAAAATCCTAAACTTTTACCTGGATCCCGTCGACTGACTATGGCCCAACTATTCTTATATAAAATCTCTGTCACGACAACCGACGACGACAACGGGCCCAACTTTACCCGTGGCGTTTCGGGGTTTTGGCCAATTTGATGCCAAGTTTCTTCGTTCGCATACAAAAGTTCCAGTTGCCTGCAATAATACCGAAAACAAATATGTATGTAGGGAAAAACAAAAACTGGGAACCGGGAACCGAAACCCGACGCCAAACTATGTAAAGTTTTTAATCATAGAGCGCCCCCCCCCCCCATCAAGCGGCAGGCGGCAGGCGTCGAAATCAAAATCAAGCTGCGGCGGCAGTGGGAAAAACAACTCGCGACAAGCCAGTTAAAATTTACCACAAGGCGGCTTACACGGCGTATGCGTAACATTGCCGCACGCCTACAAACAAAAAGCGATTTAGTCAGAACGAGCTCTGCCAGTTTATTAAAATTTAATTTACCACCCCGAAAGTTCCACTGGTCCTGAATATTTTTCTCTCAATTTTGGGTTTCGTTTCGTTTTTTGCTCTTTGAATATTGGGTTTCTGCCCCCGCAAGTTTTGAAATTTTTTACTAGTTTTCGTTATTTGGCACTTGGAAACTTTTTTGGCCAAACGAAAGGTGCTTCACATTTTTCGTTCCGGCGCAAAAAAAAAAAGTTTCTTGCGCTTTTGAATATCAGCGCCTGCGGTTGAATGAAGCCTTTAGAACACACTCCCACACACATAAACCCCTTTCTAGACCAAGAACAATAAATGAGTGGAGATTTTGGGAGCGGAGCTTCACGCCAAATTTTCAAAGTCTGTCAAATGCACTCGCCGCCGCCGAGAGCAGCGAAAGTTTCACAACTGTAACAGCAAGACAAATTTATGGCGGAGGATGAAGAAAAAATAGTTTAGAAACTTGTTGAAGAGAAAAATCTGAATAGCATTATATATATTGACTTGGTATTGTTGAAAAATCTCTCGAGAAAAATCTCTAATAAATATGATAACAAAATGAGCCAAGGCTTCTGCCGAGCCAAGTTTAAGCTGAGAAAACTTTCCCTTTGGCCCGAAAAGGTAAACGAAAGTAATTCGCCCCTTTTCGTAGTTAAACGAAGTAGAAAATGCCAAGGGTTATTAAAATTTCAAATTGAAAGAGAATTTTTCGTTGAGCAGTAAACTAAAAATCCTTGGCAGTCGCTATTAAACTTTAATCAATTTAATTTAAAAGCTCAGTGAAGTCGAAATTGATTCCTTTGTGATCAATATTGACTTAGTTTTTGTTCAGAACTTTCCTGCGTAATCTGGCCTCTTTTGGTTGGTCAATTTTTCATTCATTTTCCATATCGTCGTAGTGAGCATTCTTTGTGGTCAAGGAAATGGAATTAAATTACTTTTCACATGCTAGAAGAGGACTGATTTCTCTTTGGCTGTCTTGAAGGACCCTTTGCCAATTGTCAAAGAAAGAACCTTTGCTGCCAGCCAATCCTGTCGAGTGTGTGTACAAAAGAGCAGCAACAACCAGGGAAAGAAGCAGAAACAGTCATATCAAATAATGCACATTTGCGCTTCCGCTGTAAAAATGTCGAAGGGATACAGACAGGACCTGCTCCTGCCTGCAGTGACTCGCACAATATTGGCTGAGCGCGTTTTTCGCCTTGGCAAGTGTTTCAAAATAAACAACTTCAGTGTAAATTGCCTTGGGCAACATCTTTTGACTTGCCTCATACACATGACGAGGCTGTGGGTACACATAGCGAAAAACTTACTTTTATTAAGGTGAAAGTTGTATGTAATATATTCGATATTTTTATGTTAAATAAAACAATTAAAAGTATGGTCAATTGAATTTAGAAAAGACCTCCTTTTCTATTCTATTTTAACTTATTTTAAGCAAAAATAAAATTTATTCCTTTAAAAAACTCAAGTAGCGCATGTGCCTTTTGGTCCTTCGAGCCGGATAAACACAAATCATCAAAAAATTGTTCACTGTGCATGAGTGTGGCAGTGTGGGTGTATCATCGCTGGGCTCTGCCATTTTCTTCATGAAGACAAACAGTAGATGCTTGGAAGACATTAAGAAATCAACTTTAGACGCCAACGCGCCTTTTGTTATTGCTTCAGTATGTGTGTTTTTGCACTTTGTTTGCTGTTTTAGTCTTTGTCCTTGGCTTGCTATCCCATTCATTCCCGTCCTGCCCCCTTTTCAAAAGTATTTCGGGATCGCTGTTATTGTAAATTCCCCCACTCATTCGCCGAGAGGAAGGGAAGGTAGAAGGGGAAAAGGACGAAAATCTACAACATAAACATAAAGTTATTATATAAATATGAAGTTACCAACGGCAAGAAGTGGGACGAGTGAAACGGCTAAGCGGGAAGAAAACTTTTCTGCCTCGAAGGAAAGTTTCTTTCCCTTTTCACTGGGTTTTCTTCTCCTCTCCTCTCCTTTTTTTTTTTGTACAGTCTGTGGGTTCGGGTTTCGCTGGTTTCTGGCCTGTCAGGCCATGATGCAGAGGCTTTTGAATTATGCGGCAGATTAAGTCCCAAGTGCATGCCTTCCGAGTTTATTTAGTCCCGCAAAACCAAAGAAATCCTTCGGTTCGCAATCTGGCGAAATGATGAATGGGAGTGAAATCTCTGAATTGTGTTGAAAGGTTCATTAGGAGGAACATAACGATGTCGATGAGGTGAACCAGACACAAATGTAACAAAATAAAACTCTTTTGTAAGTTTTTGTTTCACAGTTAAATACTTTTTGCCGTGCTTTTCCGCATATAAAAAACAGATCAAGTTATAATTGATTTTATCTTTGCTCAAAGTACAATATATATATATATTTTTTAAATGCATCGATGGACATATCAAACGATTAAAATCACTACGGATATCAAAAGGGTTTCCTTGCGTTTTTTATCTTTTAAGCAGCAGCTCTATATAAAAATCAATTTAGCCCTCTGATCTGTTTTTAAACCTCATTGTGAAATATTTATTTTGTTTTTTTGGCCAGATGAAATTGAACAGAAATATATTTTTTATACACCGCCGTTACCTTTGGGAAACAATCCTTTATTCCTTTAACAAAACGCAACAAAGTATTCAATTTAAACAAACCAATTTGACAATGCAGGAAAACGACTGGGCGGAGGGAAACGCCAGGAGCAACACCAGAAACAAAAGCAGCACAGAAACAGATATATGTTCTATAGTTTCGGATACAATCCATGTGCATATGCGATTGCGGACAGGGAATGGGATGGGATCGGGGATGGGGATCAGGGATGGGGGATGGGGAAGTGCTGGTGGTAAACGCGACCGCAGAATAAACAAGAACAGCGGCGGCGGCAGCAACAAAAATGCCGACAGTGCGAGACAAAAGCATGGCAGGCTAAAGCCATTACTCATACGTCATGTGGCACGGACCAAAGGGAATTTACTCGCACAAATACAAAATTCATAAAAAGCAACTAAAGCGCCGGGACGCAAAAACAACAACTGCACAGAGACACAGCCATACACACATATGTATGTATATATGAGGGATTGGCAAGTGGATCAGAGAATCCTCTACTCCACCCCGCTTCCCATGACTGTGGCTCCTCCCGGAGGGATTTGGGATTCAAGCAGCTTCCGTGCGTTCTGTTTCTGGGTTTCCCTTTGGCTTGGCATTATTTCTATTCCCCAATTACCCGTTGCCAGGACAACTTCTTGATTTTCGCACCCTTTCACCCCGTTCGTTCACCAGTCACGGAGCCATGTGTCTGGGGTCCTACTACATGCGTCTAAGTTGCGTTTAACCACAAATTAAATTATCCGACAATTTACAACTGCGTGCACCGCTCAGCAGCACCAACCACACTCTGTCAGAGTGGATAACTCACCCGCAAAATGTACCCTTGAATTCTTCTCTTTTTTATTTTGGCTAAACCGTTTTGTAAGCACTTTCATCAGAAGGTAAAGTAAGCTTATTTACTTAGTGAACTATGTAGTTGCTTACCTGCAAAGAAAGAGGAAGAAAGAGATTAGTTAAAAGGTTTTCAATTAAAATCTGTTTAGAAAGAGGATGGAGTCTTAAGTAAATAATGGAATTAAGTAGAGCTTTTCTCATTTTAACAAGAAACAATTTATCTTTACTAAATATAAATTAATTCAAATTCAATTTATAGAGCATTTATGTTTAGTGTCTAACTTCTGCTTTCGTCAATTTTAGCAACTAGAAAAAAATGATTCCCACAGCCCAAGAATAAGTGATCAATCATATCCCCACATAACATACATATGTCAACCAATTTCCTAGAAAAAAAAATAAAATAAATAAAATGCACAAAATTTATCTTTGAACAGTATTTTAGGCATTTGCAGCACGTAGCCGGCAACCGAAATCAGGAGAGTAAATAAATAAAATATTTATATACGTTCGAGTATGTTATTTTTGGCCCCCAACCGGCAGCAGCAGCAGCCGGCATCAAACGTCAGCCGGAATTGACAAGAACGTTTCCTAAATGATTTCTTCCTGGTTATGTCAACAGGGACTCGCCGGGCTCCCTAATTGCCAAGTATTCATCACACGTGCGTCCATGCGAGTAAACGTGACAGATGCGAGCCCATTTCTGTACATGGAGCTTAATCACAAGGAGACGGAAAATAAGGAAAATCCTTGCTTCGTTTGGAAAGACCGAAATTTTGTTAATATTTATGTATTATAAGCCCGAAATGTTTCGCTTTAAAATGTCCACTAAAAAAGGTTATAATTCCCCTTAGTCGGGGGAAACTGGTAATGCGTTTTTCCTGTTCAATCTTCGCAGAGACTAAGAGCAAAGCTGAGGAAAAGGAATAAAATGGGTGTCAGGCAATCCAAGGAAAAATATTTTGGCCCAGTTGCCAGAAAACGGAACGGGGACGTTAGGTGGCTAGGATATGGAGCTTCAGGAGAAGATTGCTCCTGCTAGCATTTAGATAACTTGGCAAGTATCTTGACTCAAACGTTGAATTATGGGGCTCGACTTGGATTTCCTTCTCGTTCTCTCGTTCCTTCGCTGGCTCCTTCTCTCTGTGTGGATATCTGCGTGTTTGCAAATGCATTTAATATTTTATAGGTAGCAGAGGGCTTAGTCCGGTGAGCAATATATCCCGAAGAGTAGGCCATATATTTGCCATTATCGGATGAGCAGCTGGGGCACATGCATTCTCCTAATGATGCCAGCCAGAAATCGGCAGCCTGCTCAAATCGAGATAATCTCTCTTGAGGAGAAACTCCCAGCACAACTCGGCTCATTTGATTCGCTAAGCGGCTTATCCCGGAAACAGCAATGGGATGATGTACATCCCAATGGAGCTCATAAACTTTGAGGGCGTCGCACAAAACCCATTTGCAACCTTGTTTACGCTGCGTTTGGGTAACAAATCAATGTGGAGTGCACACGCAGGCGACAGGGAGTAGAGTATAGAGGAGAACAGGGTACAGAGTGCAACCGCAAGCAAAATGCCTGATTGGCAACATAAATCAGAGAGGACAGGCAGCGCCACAGCCGCAGCCACAACACCTGCCCCTCCAGCCACGCCTCCTTTTCGTTTCGCCTGACAGCCCAACAGCTCGACAGTGGCAATGCCCACAAAATAGTACCCAAAAAACGTCCAGAAAGCAGGCCAAGATACCAAGACCAAATCGGGCAATACCCTTTCAGCTACATGATTTATAAAGGGCAAAAAAATCGAATCCATAGAAACCTTTTTACTAAGGTTTTCTTACATATATTACTTATACAATTAATAAAACATGTCCTTTTTTGGTCTACTAAATTAAAAAGGCTAAAAAGACGCACTTTTACCAACTAAAAAGAATCAAGTAAAAGGACTTTACAACATCAAGCATATTAAAGTAGCTATTTATTCATTAATTAAAAGAAAAAGGTAACTTAGTTAAAACTAAAGGAGCCCCTCAAAGAGTATATGAGCACAGGACGAGGCACACACATGCCACATCGACGTGGCAGAGTGGCAACATAATGAAAGCAGCTTCGTGACGCACTTTTTGGCCAAGTTGCAGCTGCAACGTGGAGGGCATACCCACAACCCTGCCAGCCCTGCACCACCACGCCCATGACACAAACGCTGAATGACTTCGTTAGCGGCACAGGCACACATAGAGATACCTGTCAAACTTATGCAAAACAGGCCAAGCGGGACAGGTGTGCGAGCAGCAGCAGCAGCACCAGCACCAGTCGGTGACAAAGTGAGCAAGTTGCAGCCGGAGGCAGGGGATTCCCCTGCAATCCGTGCGAGTTCAATTGAGCAGCAAATTGTCATGGAAAATGCCAAAAAAAAAAGGAAATATACATACATATGTACATATGTGCATTTAAGAGCGAAACGAGGGGCGGGATATGGCAACGGTAAAATTGTTAGCACAAATAAATGGCGAACTGCAGAAAGTCAAACTGCAGCCCCGAAAACGTTTCAAATTTATTGCGCCAACCTGCGCTATTTGCATTCACTCCACTCGGTTTATGGCCCCTCGGGAAGGTTTATGGCCAGAGCAGTTTGTGGCATTTATTATGGATGCGAAGTGAGGAAAGCAGATTTTGAAAGGGTGTTAGAATAACATCTAAAATAATATTGTCTTTATTCTTTCAAAGGGTGTTTTTAGTAATTTAATTTATTTCTTTTGATTTAAATCAATGTTCTGCATGGTAAAAATAAATTAAATAGATTGAAAGGTTTTATGTTTAATTTCCTGTCCCAATTTAAACTGTTTAAAACTGAACACTTACATTGTGCTAATGCTTTTCTATGGCTTTTAGGTATATCCCTTCCTTATAAATGATTTTTTCTACATTCCCAACAAGTTCATTGTTCTCTGTGAAAATCATTTAAATTAAATGATGCTTAAGGCATTTTGCTGTTGCAGGTGAATGCTGTTCCCCTTGAAAGTTAGAATCTCTGGCATTTACTGGAGTTGAAGCAAAGCGCACGTGTATCCTTTATCCTTTATCCGTTATCCCCTTTTCTCCGCCATCAAGTCTCAACTGTTCGATTACCCAAAACTTCGATTGGCGATTTCGTTTGATTTTCTTTCCTTTTTCTGCTGCCGTTACACCTTTTTGCCGCACGCTGAACTGATTTGCATGCTGTTCGCTTCCTGCCGCTTGTTTTTCCACCGATTTAGCACGACTACCTCGTTCCTCTGGTCCGCCTTTCCGCGCTGCAGCAGCACCTGAGTCCTAACGAATTTGCTCTGCTGGCAAATTGAGTTCTCCGCGTCCAGCAAGCACACACACATACGGACTCGTTCACGTATTCCGAAGCTGCCGAAAGTATTTGCTTTAGTTCTAGTTCTCGAGTCTTATTTATTTATGTCCCTGGGCTGTGCCGTATGAGCTCTGAGAAAATGGTGTGCAAATTAAAATGCAACTCGAGTTGATTTCCTCCCATGTGGGTTAAGCAAAGTCTGGGCCCAACTGGAGCCACATCTCATTGGTAGATCCTCCCAGTGGCATTGCCAACAATTAAAATAAAGCGTTATCCTTCGTGTCGCCCCTCAGAAGAGTCCTAGTTGTCGTGGGTTTGTCGGTATTTACCCAAGTGTACGTGTAAATCTGCCCGAAATGTGAGCCAGTTCTCCTTTTATTTCTCTTTATTTTGTCTAGTTTTTGAAAACTTTTATCCATTCTCATGCTTAGAAAAGAGAAGCGCAGCTGTGCGTCGACTGCATTCCTGACAGCCGTCAGGAGCTAAAAGGAATTATAAATATTTCGAGTTAAGGAGTCGAGTCTTGCAATGTGCAATTTTTTTAATGTTTAAAAAAAATGCAATCGAAGAGATTGGTTCGCTGTGCTAAGGAAACCTCTGGTGACTAAGGTTGTGTACTTCTTTGAATTAAATATAAATTGCTTTCAAAAATATCTAGAGATTTGTGAAGCAAACATATTTGCTATCGATTTGAAATCAATTAAAAAAGATAACATGAAGATATTTCCCATGATTGCTACCTATTATTTTGGAATTTGTGCGTGAAAACATATTAATATACATTTATTTAAAGATATTTCCTCTCTCCCCTGCTTAAATTCAATCTTTTGAATCCAGCAAAAAACGACATAATTTGTATTTTAGCTCAGTTCTTTTACACATTAGCAAAGCTGGCTTGAAACCTATGAAATCAATATGTTTCAGCATACGTGAAGTGCTCCGGCGGCCATTTTTCTATTATGCGTGCTCGAAACTTTCTCAATTTGCTTTCCATATTTGCGTTTCAGCCATTATCCACCCCTGTAGCCCATATCAATTCAAAATAAATATGCTTCAGGAAACTCATTGCCGAAGAAAAGCCATTTTGGATTCAAGGGGATATTCAATATGCTGCGACTTATGGGCTGAAGGAATACTAAAAAATTTGCCTGATAATCCAATAAAGTCAACGAGGAGCAAGGAGAGCCACTCGACTAACGGCTTCATTGATACGAGTGCGAAACCAGCCGCAGATGTCCCACAGCCGCAAACACAAACTCGCAGACATCGGGGTCCTCAGCACTTACGACAAAACCAGATGGAAGCTAAACCACATTTATAAGTCCACATAGTGCAGTGCCTGTCTGCTAAAGGAGTCTCTCAGTGTCGGTCTGTCCTGTTGACATTAGATTGTGTTTAAAGTGGTTACGCATACAAGACAGGATTAGGGTGGGCCGCTGTAACCATGTTTGGAATAAGTAAATATATTTTACCTTGAAACTGATTATGAGGAAAACATGTTAAAAAGCGTTCTTAAGGGAGTTTTTATTATAATTCTGATTTAGATACCTCAGCCTCAATGGTGCGCATATTATATTTAATTTAGTTTGATTTTATTTTGAGTCAAAGTTCAAAAACTAAAGGAGAAATTGAGAAAAAAAAAGTTGGTGTAAACGAACATAACACATAAGTTATATAACATTATTTGTTACCACTCGATTTTAGTTCAAATTTTCAGAGAACTTTTGCACAAACTAAATTTTTTTTTTTTTTAATTTCAATTAAGTTTTTGAGATGTGTTGATTCAACAGTTGGAGTATCCGTGCATCATATGGTTGTATGGGGTTTAAATGATTCATTTTAGATGTCATTTTACAGTCTAATATCATAGGTGCTAAATTGTAATTTTCAAATAATTCAAATCCTAAATTAGCATACCACTCAGGTCCACTCTAACGTACACGCGTATATTCATTTAGTGCCTTGAAATTGTCAACTTACATATTTATGCAAAGGCGGGATCACATGCCACATTGTCGCATACTTTGCGGCAGGCGTCTCAGCGAGTGTGTGCGTGTATGTTTGACAATCGTTTGCTTATGTTCTTTAACCGGCTTTGTGGGGTGAAGGGGAAGGGTGAAGGCGCCGGAAGTCTAAATGACATTTACTCAATTTGCGCGCAATTGATTTTTTCCGTTAGCCCTTGGAAAAAAACAACGACGCAGGAAAAAATGAAATAAAAATAAATACGTGACTTTCAGGGATATGAAAAATATAAAATGAGCAGCGGCAGAAAGTAGGAGAAATAAAAAGGGCAAAGTTGAGGCACTTCGCCATTGAGCCCCACATAAGAAGCCGTTTGCCCTCTCCTCCTCCTTTTTTTTTATTAACTTCACACAATTTGCTCGCACTCCTCGCTTTTTTCTATCAGCAATATGTCGGGTTGGATGACTGACGTAAAGGGTCTTAAGGGTTGGGCGAGACTTGGCTGATTGTAGTCGATATAATCGCACATTATTGACACATTATTCTAGTGGCACTTGTCCCTTGGCTGGCAAGGCAAATCTATGCCTTTTTCTTGCCTCTTTAAAGCTTTTAGCTTTTATTTAATATTTTAATTCAATGATTATAATGATTTATGGTTAATATTTGAGCAGACATATGTTAAACAGGCATTGGTCATTAATTATCATTATGCAAATTGGTATTCTGTTTCCTTTCCTTTTTTATGGAGAAATGAAAGGAGTGAAATAACGGAAAAAAGTGGCATATGACAGGCAGTTAAATTAGCGATAATATCTTGGCAGTGGTAATATTAATTACTATTTAACTGGAATTAGGATTATTCATTATTAATATTTAATATTTATTTTACTGAGAGAAAATAATAGATTAGTTAATTAATAACATATGTAGGTTTATGCAAATACTAAAGGCTTTACAAAGGGGTATCTGCTAATCGTATCCTTTAGTGTAGCATTATGCCACTGGCATTTATTATATGAATTGCAGCTTGCACAGGTTGTGAATGCGTGGCATGGTAATTAATGCAGCATAAATCAATTGCTACGTGTTAATTAATGTGTCGTATTTTGAATTTAAATAAATATCTCGCAATTGTTTTACATCACAAAAATAAATTAATGAATGCCAGAACAACCGCTCAACAAATGGCAGGAGTCAGCAGGGAAAAGGCCATAATTGAATTTTTATCTCCGGCGGCGGCAGGACGAACAAGCAATGAAAACATGCCAACAGAGAGAGGAGAACGCTAGGCAAAAGTTCGACTCAATGAACAAGAAAAACGAACACACACACACCAGACAGAGCAGGACTATTACCATCCGTGTGTGTATATCAGCCGAAAAGTATGCTGCATAACTTCTGGAAGTTGGGTAGTTAAAGGCGGGCATGCAGATACAGATACAGATACAGCTACAGATACAGCTAGAGCTACCCGGGCGATACGTGACCCACTTGGCAAGCACTGCAGAGATGCTACTCGATACGGAACCGATGCCGGTCCTGGCCGCCGCATCCTCCCCTGCTGCCGTCTATTTATGCATGCAAAATAGCAATAAAGTATAAATGTTTCAAACACTTTGGCCTGCGAGCGTAAATACGAGGGAGAAACGAGTCTGAGCGTAATGAAATTGGGAATGCTGTGACCTGACCTCTCAACCTTATTGATTTACTGAGCTAGCCAGAAGTCACTTGGCCATAAATCCATAATTGTGTTAAAAATACTCCCCTTTAAGGAAAGTTCTTCGATTTTTTTGAAATGTTATCTGCAAAGTATAAATAATTTGAAATGCAATTAAAAATGTATCCACGCTAACCGAACAAAGTTGGTCAACAATTTATTAGCCACATAATCGATGATGGAACGAGTTCATAAACAAGAATAATCACATTTTTCGTCGTTATATATTCAAAACTTTACACTCAATTAAGCTCAGCACTCGGGAAATTGTCTGAAACGGATGAAGGAGGATGCCAGGAGTGTTTAATGAGAGCTCTATAATTTGACATCATTTCGCAGTAAATAATCTCAGCCTCCTCCTCCTTCGTGCCCCATTTAATTTGCATTCAAAATATGAATATTTAAATTTTTATTGCCAGTGCATCTAATTGCTTTTAGTTTAATTGCTGTTAGGACGTCTTTTTGGGGGCTTGTGAGCCACTGTGTGCTGCTGAGTGGGAAAGGATTTGGGAACTGTGCTCTGTCTGTGCCAGCCAGGGGTTCCTTTTAATGGAATTATGCGCTTAGGGGCAAAAACTGATTCTAAGTGGAAAATCTCTTACATCCTTGACTGGCTCAGAATTAGGAACGAAGTAGTTCAAGTTTTCGTCACCGGCAATGCTTGTAAAAGATTAGTTTACGTTTAATAGACGAACAAGCTCCTCAACAGCTGGTGCAATTTGTTTCTTTAGACTTTAGAGTTACTTTAACTGGCGCACCTTTATCATTGAAAATTCTCCTTCAATTGTCACTTTCTCTTCATCAATGTATTCATCCATCGCCGAGGATCAAGTGCCTTGCGAACCCATCTCAGTAAATCCTCAACTTATTTGTTATATTAAAACCTTTTTCCAAGTTTCGCCGAGTTAGCGTCTCCGCATAAATCAAGCCAAACATTAAATTATGCACACCAAACCGGCAGACAAATCCTCCGGCACACTCCAAAAGGACAAAGGAAAGAGATCCACAGCAAGGAGGAAGAACGAGAGAAAGGGAAATATGAAATCTGCTACAATTATGTGTTTAATGCATAAATCAAAAACTCATTTAAAATGAAATCATGGCTTTCAGCAAATCACAACAAAGAGTCACAACAGCGAAGAGCCCAGAAAGCAATTATGTAAGAGAGACACGAGAGGCGAATATGAAAAATTCAAAAAGGACGATGGCACAACAACGTGTGTATAAGATGGTTGTGAAAGGAAATAAATTGAATGCCCCCAGAGTTTGGGGGAGAGCAGCTATTAAAAGTAATATAGCACTCGCACACACATCATAATTTAGGGGGGTTGCATGCACGCCGACACATTACGAGCGGAGATGCTCCATTCTAAGGAAAAATAACATCGTTTTTTAAACATTAAAATGGAAAACTCAATAGCCTTTTTATAGTAATTATTTGTAACCACCTGGTTTCTTGTGGAATTTTGCTATATTCAAAAATAGTAATATTATTTAATTCCCATTAAAAATATTATTTAATTTAAAAAAAATGGCTAAGTTGGCACCACTGTTTATAGGCTTCGTCGCCCCCTGTCGCAGGACGAATTTGACTCTGTCAGCATGTCAACTGTCAGCTGCCGCTGCTCACACGTGAATGCCAGACACTTGAATGGCGCCTCGTCCTGCACCTCGTCCGAAGCAGCAGAAGCAGTAGCCGCCGCAGTTGCAGTCGCCATTGGAGCCGCACTTGGAGTTGCAGGAAGTGAATGGAGCTCTTGACAAGACAAGGCAAACTTCAGCCGGGCGTGGAGTGTCGTCGTCGTGTGCTGCCTGTGCTCCCATGTCGAGGGTGATGAGCAACGACCCTAGCTAGAAGGGGTCGATCCTGTCAAACTGTCCATCCTTCCAACCCTCAGTCAAAGACTTTCGCCAATATAACACATGCATACATCATACACATCAAGAAATTATTAAAAAATTATCTTATAAACCTATAAGAAGAGGTTTATTTGAAGCATTACAAATTAAAGTCATATGAGGTTGAATTTTCATTTTTGTAATTAATAAAAAACTTATTGTAGATTAACCCTTGAAAGAAGTACACACCAGCACCAAAGACAATACAATGCATAAGATGAGTAACGCTTGACACAGTATTGTTGAATTGTTGAAATTTCAAAGAGAGAGAGAGAGTAAAAGATAGAGCAAAAGAGAGAGTGAGGAAGAGCGCTTGCCTTCATATAGAAATAAATAAAGACATAAAAGAAATACTATCTAGAGACCACATTGAAAAAATAATTATTAGTATTTTATTCCCACAATTAAAAATTATAAAAAATATGTCTAAGTTACCGTGTACATATTCCTACTTGATAGAGCCACCAGCTCTGTTGTGACCATCTTTAGATAATACTTTTGTTCGGCGAATGTCAAAGGAACGAGCTGGGCAAACAATTGAAATAGTGGAGGGCGTGGGGTCGGTGGAGTATGTCAAGTTGAGTTAAGTTAAGGGTCTCCTTTGGCCTCTTTCGCCTTGGCTCATGTGCTCTCTAGTGGGTGTGACAAGTAGTTGGCTTCATTTCAAAAAGGCATTTGGCCAAATGCATCCGGCACCGCACAAAGTTAAGGAATTTTAAGTGGAACAAGTCAAGTGATCGCCCACAAAAATGTATTGACATCAATTTAATGTTGAACAAGTCAAAGCTACATAGTGTGGGCAAAAAATAAAAGGCTTGAATTCCCCAACAGACATGGTCAGTCTGATGTAGTTTTCACAATTCAATTGTTTTATACACCCGACCAGATATCAAATGTCAGATAGTTGATGCAAAAACAAATCCCATTTATCCATGATATACAAATAAAAATCCCATGCGCTTAGATCGATGTAGGTAAATGCAGAGTAATCGCATTTCATATGCAGGATATGAGTGCACGTATAAAGTTATTTGTTTACCGACGAGTGCACAATATCCTTTCTAAGCCAATATTGCGCCGTTCCACAATATTATTTCAATTCAAACACTCAACAATGAGTAATGCAATTTCTCAATGGCCCTCATCCTGCGTCTCTGTGTGAGTGTTTCGAAACTTTTTAGCACAATTCCATTGTGAATGTCGACTTCACCCTTCAACCGACCCTGATGTTGTGTGCCGGAAAGTGTTTCATATTGACGGCTCGGATCCAACGTGAGCACTGTTCTCCCTGCCCTACCCTCTTCCGTTCCTTCGATGGGAACATAAAGGAAAACTCTTTTATCCCCAGAACTTTGGACGATAATCGCTGGCAATAATTCATAACCATAAAATATCAATTTTTCGTCTACAGTTTTGGTTTCCCGCTCGCTATCACAGCGGCATAAATTTAAATCTTTAACGGCAGTTGTCCCAACAATCAGCCGGAAACGAGGGGAGAGAGGAGTGACATCAGCCAGAGAAGCAGCGGCCCCATCAGAACCGTCAGGAGCGACATCCTGGCAGACTGGCAGACAAGTGTATCGAGGACAAGTGACAGTTATAACGCCAAAAACAACGAGCACTTCGGTACATCATCAGGCGGTCTACTATTTGTGCGCCAGAGGGACGAGGTCCTGGCAGCAGCTGCAGGGAAACATACGCCAGATAATAAAAAAATGTATGCCTGATTGAAGTTTGGAAGATTGTGATTTTTCACTTGCTGGCGACACACATTTCGCGGCCTCGCTTGAAAAAGGGGTGGTTACTTTCTGTTGAATTATTCATACAGAAAAATCATCTTAAAGGTTTCCTAGGGAAAAAACTTGAATTGTGAATCAATCGATTGATGTTGAAATCTAAAAGTCTTGTGTTCACTTGGATTAAAAATGAAATATTTCTGAATAAGAGTTTGAGATTTAATTTCTAGTAAAGGATAACAAACTAGACTTACTTTAAAAATTAATAATGAAATGAAACCTAAATATTCTAAATATCCTAAGCGCAGGACCTGACCGGCTAATGATTATTTTTAAATAAATATTTAAATATACCCAATTAAATGAGACCCCCAGCTGGCTCAATTCACATGGAGTCCTGTTCTCTTCCGCTTATGACATTTTATTTCTTAAAGTCTTCAAGAAAACAAACGATGGTAAATCATTATCGGAAAATAAGGAAACAGCAGCTGAAACGCGACGAGTCGCGCAGGACACCAGTCGTGACAGTTACAAAACATTTTACAAGCAATTCAACACTAACAACCCAAAGACAAGCTGAGAGTCTCACTTGCTGGTGGGGTTTGAGTAAGTAAGAGTAGTAAGTGTGGCAAGGAGGGTTCTAGGGTAAAGGGGAACAAGGGAACAAGGGAGGTGCCTCTGCACACCATCGGCAAAGTCAACGATAAAGTTGTCATAGTGTGAAGCAAACAATTCATCAGCGTCAATGTGATAAATTGTTATTCCACCGCACCGAAATTGCTTGAAATTTTTATCCGAAACACAGGCAGCGGGGGGATGCCAAAGGGAGCCAAAGTAGAACAAGATAAATTAGCCGTTTCAATTGATATATAAACAATACGATGCAGACATTAAGCATACGCACAGTAGACAAGGGAAATCATGTGCAAAAAAAAATGTTATAGAATTAATTAACAATATTAAAGCTAGGGGGTACAGCAATGAATGATTTTAATTATAATAAAATAATAATTAAAACTTTACTGCTTGTAAACAAGAGTATATTCATATTCAACAAAGGAAAACGAAATTTGAAATGTATTGTATTGTAGGTATGAATATCGTATATTGTTCTTAATTAATAATATCATAAAATGTAGCAAACTTTATGTATTGATTTCGTTTCTTATTCATTTATTTCTACTTAATTTTAGTCTAAGGGAGTTTTTTAAAATATATTAAAAATTTCTAGAGTGTTACCTTAATAAAGACCATCTTCCTATTAGCCTAATTAGAATTAAGCATTTGCTTATGCAACAGACATTTTGAGTGACAGACACCCTCGGTCTCTGTGCTGCAGGCAATGTCTGAAGTCGCGTTTCGTGGTGAGACCGACTAACTAGCTAAATGGCTCTACGAGTAGACAAAGGCAATAGTGCCTAACTGACTGACGGCCTAACTGACTGCCTAACTGACGGCCTGACTGGTCGACTCGCTGACAGGTACTTTGACGAACACCCCACCGACTTTGACTGGCAGCTGTTGGCGACCAGGCTGTTGTTAACGACTCTCGTTTTGACATATTGAATTAAAATGCAGAGGAGCCTGCTTTTGACCAAGCTAAGGAAATTGCCTTCACTCAAAATAGTTGATTTGTCCGCAAATATACAAATTCTAAGGAACCATTTCTGCTTTTTACGCACACTTTTAATATTTGGATTGCTGACAAGATCATAAGCCTGAATGCATGGAATATAAATGCAAATAGAAAACTTATTTGCTAGGCAATGGAAAAAACGCAAATGAAGCTATTAAAATGCAAAGTATATTTTTTCGAATTTATCAAAGGTTGGTCCTTGTGGCAAGGGGCATACATTTTTTCACAGGAACCGATTTGGCCCCTCCACAGGAAGACAAGTAATTGAATTTTGTACATAAATCATATATATCCGGAAAGAGATGTAATCAAAGACCCTTTGCTGACAACAGTTTGTAAAAAATAAGTATAATAAGTAAAGTAGCGTTAAAAATAATTATTTCCATAATCTATTTGTTGTAAAAGATTACTTTAAACACTTTCTGCTATTTAACTGACACTTATTTTTACTCTCTTCATGTGTGAATGTGTAAGTAAAACCCACATTTTGGCTGTGCAAGAGCACTTCATTTAATGGTCATTTAAGGTAATGAAATTGTTCGACTGTTTGGTTCTTAATTATTTAGGTTCCAAATTAATTGGATTGTACAGGTGACCAAAAAATACATATAACTGCAACAGAAAACGAATAACAACAGCAGAAAAACTATACAAATTCAATTGCAATTTATTTTAAATGTTCTATTTGAACACAGAACATATTAAAAACTTGCATTAAGCATTAAGTAAATAAATGTATATAATATTTAATGTTAAAACATTATTTATTTTATTGTGTGGGCATCTATCCTGCCGAGAATCTAAAATTCCCAAGATATGTACATACCTAAAGACTTTAACACACTTTAATGGCACTTCTTACCCTTTTTAGATCCCTCTACACTCCTTGAGACATAAATTAGATAACTTTGGACGAGTATGGGGTGAGCCAACAATAAAGACCAAGATTCTGCAAACAAGATTTGTTTCGAGCACAATTTATTCATTCCTCTTCATGGACAAATAAATGTGCGGAATTGTTGCCATGTTGTTGGGTAAACGCAGTTGAATCATGGAACCCAAAAGGCAATAAAAATAAAACTATGCGTTAATTGCAATTCCCAATTGACCACAAAATGTACACGGGCCGCAGTTTTCCCAACATAAACTGGGCCCAGGACTTTGACAAACGACAGTTGCGTTCGTTGAGTGTGTGTGGGCCATGACATAAAGTAGCTAATTACCGTTAGTTATGTTGCCACCCACAAAATTCCGCAATAAAATGTGTCTCCTCTTGTGGCAGTTGTGTGCGTGTATCCTGCGGTAAAAGCGCTAGAACGGAATATTTCCGTTCGCCGAAAAGTACGCAATGTCCGGGAAATTGGACACAACAATTCAAAATGAGTAGAGCGGCATTCAGTTGGAAAGTCAAGTATTTATAGATAATTAAAACGTTTGGTTGAACAATATTTGGTTAAAAATGGTTTGTCCGAAATGCACCTGAAATTTGTATGTAGGAATTTGCCGAACCATGCGCATTATGTTATGAAAAATAAAGAGGTTTTCTTCAGAGAAGATCCCAACGTATACTTTAAATAATACACAAATATGTTTACAAAAAATTTAAATATTTTCTTAAGTTCAAATTTAGACTAGTTTCATTTATGTCTTAATTTAAAAAATAATCATGTTACATTAAAAGCATTAGTTTAAAGCACAATTAAGTTTTCTCTTTTATAGTTTCATAATAACAAATAAAATTAGAGAAAATTTTAGGTGAATTTTATAAAAATTATAAAACCCTGCAAGGGTATAAAATTGTGAAAACAATAGTCTTTCTTAACCATATTTTTATTCAGAAAAAAATCTAACGACACTAACGTTAATTAAGGGCGTAAAGCGAAAAATTTTCCCATTAGCCCACCTCTATTTTTCAGCTTGGCTCTATAAAAAAAAAAACCAGCCGGAAAACGAAGCGTTTGGACGTATTTGTATTCATTAAGGAATTTCCGCAAGTTTTCCCAGTGCTTCTTTTTCTCTCATCTTTCGGTTCTCCCTGCACTTTTCCTTCAATGTTTGCCTAGCTGCGTTCCGAGGGCAACGGTTGATTAAAATGTCAAATGCCTTGCATATTTTAAATGCCAACGCGACATTCAGGCGCGTCAACCCCAGAGGGGAATTCAACCAAAAATTGAGGCTGGCTAAGAGGACATACAGAGGGACAATTAAAGATGCAAAGACTTCAGACAGAAGGAAGGAGCAGTTCCAGCAAATGAATTGCGCATATTTAATTGCCTTTTACACGAGATGTCAGTTGGTTAAAATTACAAGTAAATTAAGAAACTCTTGTCCACCTGGGTGACTTCGAAAAAAGAAAAGAATATCTATCAGAGCTTTCGCAGAAAGTAGTAGAGTTCTTAAAAATTCTTAAAATATTTAAAATAAAAATAGGCTATGCAATTTTACAGAGTTAAATCAACCTAATTATACTGATTTTGGTTCCCAAACATTAAATTATTTACTTTTAAATATACATATATTTTAGCTTGTTTTATATGTAATTTGAAATGTAATTACTTTCAAAATATACAAATACTAAAGACCGATCATCGGCTAGAAAAATACCGAAGAGTATTTTTTATTGCATCGAAACACCTATATATAATTGGGATTTTACCTGAAACGAGATAAAAAATAAAATAATATCCAATTAGTAACAGTCAGAGATTGCACTCAAAATAAAAAAGTAATATAGGGTCAAGCTTAGCTACAAACTTAAATTAAAGTCTCACTTAACTTTTAGCCAGCACTTGGAAAAATGGCAACAAAATGCGAAAGTTTCTCGCTTATCAAGTGTTGCCGGAGCAAGCGGTTGCCGAAGCGAAAAACAAATTGTTGCTGGCCTGCGCGCAATGGAGTTGAAGATAAAACATCGGAGAGAGCGCGACAACGATGGCAAATACTACTAATTTCGCAGGGAAACGCGGAAACGGAAAATGCCCAGCAACGCCAGGCAAAGTAGCACGAGTTCGCTTACAAAACTTTCCAAAAACAAAATGAAAATGAGAAGGAAAAAGCAAAAAAAAATATGGGGAAAAGGAGCTGGCAAAAGCGAGAGCTAAAATTAGTCAAGCACAAAATCAAGACGCTGACTCCTTGCTTTTGGCATCTAGTGCGGCGTAATGTTGATATATTAACTTGTTTCCATCTCGCCGGTAAGAGGAGAGGAATCTTGAAGTTAAGAATTAATTGCCGTCAACTGAGGGGAGCAACAATCGTTAAAGTCTTACTCCTGAAAGCTCAAGTGGAATAGCATTTGAAGCGGACAAAATATACCCTAGAGGAGACCTAAAAATGTTTCAACTTTATGGAGAAAGTTTTCAAAAAAGAAGCATCTGATTGCTTCTTAGAGTTCCGTGCAAAGAATTTAATCTTATTCTTCCAAATTTTTGAAAAATATGTTATATGGTATTATCGCCCAAGATGTGTCGCTTTCTACCAAAGTGAAATTATTATAAAGTTGTATAATTATACATATCGATTTTGATGAAGTACGGAAAAATAACGTTCGAATTTATCGAACGAAAAATTTTCTAAAAATAATTTTCTGAAATTAATTGCAATTCTTATGGATTTAATAGGCCGACAGCATTTCAGAACCAAAAACAGGAATATACTTTTCTGAAGAATTTCGTTTATGAGTAAAAAAAGTGATTCATATTAAATATTGAAAAAAAAAAAAAATTATATAGTTAAATTTATTTTAGTCTACGCGTCTAAAAAGTAAGTTTAAGTACATAAAAACCATTATCTATTTATAAACCTTAAGAGTATACCAACTTCAGGCTGCGAAGCTTACTCCTGGTTCTTTTTTCTTCCTCCACTTACAGCATGGAGCAACTTTTTGGTCTTTTTTAACGGTGACGGGATAAAATAATAAATCACATAATATATATGCGCTCGACGCTTTTTCGTGCCTCTTCTCTTTGTTTTTTCCCCTAATGTTTCTTTGCCGGAAACACGTCAGCATGTTATGGCAGCGGAAGCTGATATACTTGAGTGTGAGGTGTGGTGTGTGTGTGTGAGGGTCTGAAACTGGCGAGCAGCAACCTAGGTTGCATGTAATGAGGCACTGATTGGCGCATGAGAAATTGCCGCCTGCAGCTGTGGGGCTGATTATTTTTTGTTATTTTGCTCAACGCCTGGGCTCCTTCCTGGGAGCTAAATCAAACAAGTTGACACTTTGCCACGCCCCTTTTTGTGGGACAGGGCCGTGCATAACTTTTGCCACTTTATGTGGCACCGGCGTCAAGAACTTAACCTGCGTCCTGTTGCAGTTGGCAGGAAAATGTCGCAGACGGGTGGTCATACCGCCCCTGTGCCTCCTCCTTAGCGCATTATGCATTGTGACACTATTTTTTCTGTTTCTACATTGCTCGAGAATTTCGCAGCGTTTCTCAAGTGGCAAGCAAGGCGTAGCACTTTGCATAACTTTGTTGCATACTTCGGAGCATGCACGGACCGCCCGCGCGTCATGTTCCACGTCTCCCGGTGAAGCTCCACCTCGGTTCTGCTGCCACATTATGCATTATAAATGCATAAACATTATCCGTGACGTTTACTTAATGCTCGCATAACTTGCGAGCTGGGAAAACTTTTCAATAATTACTAGAAAAGAACTTTAGAGAGGCACCGTCACTTCTTCTAAGCAGGTGAGCGTGAAAGTTTTTTCTTTAAAAAATGGGTGATTTTATTTTAGGTGAATAAATATCAAAATAATATTTTATTTCTGCATCCTTGTTCGCTTGACTAGGATCTCAATAATAAAGTTTACACCTTTGCGCAAACACTTCAATATATAAAAATTTTCTTGAACAGCGAGAAGACTTATCCTTCTTACGTTTCCCTTTATTCTTTGTGTATATAATGTGTTTCGTGCCCGCTAAATCCTTCAAAGCTGCTGCAATTACCTTGTTAGTGCGCATAAAAATGCCGTAACAAGTGAGACAGGAGAAACGAAATCCCTCTTTGGCAACCAGATTGCTGGGGAATCCCCCTATGATGCCGTTATGCCGTCAGCGAAAAGGCAAAAACAAAAAACACAATCAGATTAAAAAAAAAACAATGCAAAAGAGACCAAGTTTCTTTTTCATTTGCCGTAACGCAGAGCAGTTTTAATCCGCTTTTAATTGCTTGAAATCCAATTGGCGACCTACATAGCAACCTGGTTCGAAGTTCCTGCCCCAAACCCGCACAGCCGTTGCCCGTTGCCCGAAGCCCCATAACCCTTAGCCCGTAAAATGGACAAGCAATTAGCAGAGAGAAAGAAAAAAAATCGAGAAACTAGTTTGCGGAAGGAGTGAGGTCGAATAAAAACTTTTATTCGAGTCGCCACACAAAAGGTGGCAGAATCTAAAGCCCATGAAAGTAGGCTACAAAAAGTGTTTCACTTAACCACCGCCGCCGCGGCAGACACCAAAATTTATTATTTCATTTGCCTATTTATTTAATTTCCCCCTCTGATTGGCACTCGGGCCAATTGCATTTTAACTCCAATGGTGGGACTTTGATTTTGCAGCAGGATTCCCTTCGAGTAACACTCTTAATTGTGTTTGACAGCATTGCAGATTGCAGAAAATAAAATGCGACAGGATGGTTGGACAGTGAAAAGTTTTCACAAAACCACAATATTATTAATACCAAAGTGTACAAATTTCTGTCGCAAGAAAACACAATTTCCCCGTCAAGTTTTTGGTTTTCCCCCCCTTAACATTGTCAGATGGCTTGTTGTTGTTGACTCTTCTCCTGCTCGTCGTTTTTGTACTTGACGTTTTTCACATTTTTCCAGGCTGGGGCAACCGCCTTGACTGATTCCCGTTCCAGATGGCCAGTGTCTGTAATTGTCTTGGCTTGGCTTGGCTTGGTTTTGGCTTGGCTTTGTTGTCATGTCCTTTGAACCAGGGAGCACTGCCGGATCCTTGCCCAAGCACTTGTACACTGTATTCTAATTGATATTGCGTTTTGACAGATATACTCAAAGGGTGTCCAATTTCACCGTTATATCCTGCAGACTTGCAGGAACTGAGCGTATTTAACAAGGCAATAAGAACATGAAATTGACAGGCAAGTTATAGATTTAAAGAGGGTTTTGTGGGTAAAAAAATAGTTTCTTTTAAGCTCGGTATATTACTTAATAAACCTTAAGAATTTCAGTTGTATTAGTTCATATATTTTTTAATTAAACAAATATTTCCAAGGCATAAATCAGGATAATACTTCCTATGTTTTATTTCCTTATAGGCACCTAATAAATGTGCTTGGAAAAATGTAGACCATTTCACATCCTGTTCGTTGAGTGCACAGTTAGGGTCATTTATAAATGGCAACTCTGGGCGATGCGAACTAACCCACACAAATTTATTATGGTCTAGTCTAGTCTATGGGCGTCGTCCGGTTAGAGAGAGAGAGAGAGAGAACGAGGATAATAAATTCTCTCACTAAAACCTGAGCGACATTCAACAAAATAATTACCAGCATATTTCGAATGTCTCACGGGGAGCAGCGGCGAGATATAATTTATCATTTTGCTCCAGCTGGGAAGAGAGAGAACTAGAGAACGGGGGAGCTCATTTCATAACTCAAAAGCCTTGAGAGTCATTTATAAGGCTAGAGGGCGAAAGTTTTTTTCTCCCCCGACTTTCTCTGTGGAACGAGAGCAGGCAAACTTTGACTTGTTCTTGTTATTTAACACTTTTCAGTCGGGGCGGAGTCAACACCCACAGCTGACAGCTGGGCGTGGTCAGAGCTGTTAAAATACATATATATATATATATGTACGTATATTATCATTGAAATGCACATGCAGGGGAGCCTAGAGAGCAGAGCGAGCGGGGTGGCTGGACACTTGAGACTGCCTGGAGTTCTCGGAAGGATATTCCGTTTGAAGTGCGAATAGTTTAGCCAGGCATTCGTCTCTGTCCCGCTGTGTGCGTGCTAGTGTTCTTAGCTAAGCATTGCAAACACGTATTTAGTAATTAATTACACTTGTGTCTGAGAGTCAGACTGGAGGGGAAACAGAGGGAGAGGAGAGCCACGACTTCTAGACATTCAGCTTGACGTGTGATTATGCGCTTCTAGACCATGTTTGCAAATTGGCACTACCATGCATGTGTGCCTCGAGTTGTCTTCTGTGCAGTTTGCTGTCGCTGAATCCCCTTGAATGGTAATGTGTCATTATAACTTTGATTTATATTTATACTTGCAAGCTCTGCAGCGGCTGAGTTTGCGGAGATCAAGCTTGAGTCCGCATGCCTTCATGCTTGGTTCATTTGATCTCAAAATAATTCGTATAACCATTTATTTAATTCAATTAACATAAAAAAAATCACTTTGACTTCTTTTAAAGTCTATAATATGTTAAAATAATCCACACAATATCAGAACTAAACACAATTTCTTTAATCCTTTGACCTGTTTTACCCTTTCATCTAATCATGTTTAGTTTTAAGTTTACATTTTACAAAGTTAATACCTTCTCGTATATTGCCTTAATTTATATCGTTCCTTCGACGAAGAGCTCGAAAATGTTGCCTTCACAAAGTAGGCAACGCTAAGGCAACGTTCAAACTTTGCAAGTTCGGAAAACTTTGAAGAATGCAGCACAGGTACTTCCCCTTTCCACTACGCTTCAGTTGCTTCCTGCTTTTCGCAGACATAAATTGGCACAAAAAAATAGCAGCACTCTTTGCTTTTCCCGCTTAGCAAATTTTTAGCTTAAAGCGCTTTCACATGATTTGCTGTTAAATCCTGAAAAAGCTAAAAAGGGGAAACAAAAGGGGAGAGTTGTTTGCTCTTTGCTACCAACCATTATTTAACTTTTCGCTCGCTGCGTAAAAGGCTGTGTTCGCCTTGTTACATCTGTCAGCTGCACACCTGTGCTACAGTTAAGGAAACATATACATATATGCATATTATATGGCCAGTTAATAAAATCCTTTAATGCGAAAGAAACACAAACTTTTGAGACCACGATAATTGGCCGAAACTTGATCACGGAGAAGTTTTACTCATGAATTTCTTAAGTGGAGGCCTAATTTGATCCCCTCAAAAACTGACTTTGATGTCCTTTTAAACTTTGTCTGGCCTTTGATTATGTAAACCAATAATCCTTACAGAAAATTTTCACTTTCCTGCCGCTCAGTCTTAATTGAATAAATCATTAAATGAAGCTAACCTCCTGCCACAGCTGCCAGGAATGGCCCAATTAACTTGATTGAAATTGTGTAATTACAATTAACATAAAAGTTTGTTATTATTCTTGTTTGACTTGTTTTGTAATTTTGTAAAGGCTTGACACATTTCACTCTTTAAGGAGATTTTGATTTGTCGGCAATTATTGTTTCTTTATGAGTTTCATAAAACATTTTGCTGCCGAATGTTAAAGGCCAATTTAAAGGCAACATATATTGCCAACTTTCTAGAAAAAATTGAGATTAAATTAAATTTGCTAAGAAATGTTGATAGCATTTTATTTTATTTTCAAAGTAGTTGATTCCCAGAATGCAATTTTAATCTGTTCACCAAGTTGATTGGAAATTACTCAAGTATTTTGGTTCGTTGATTATAGAGCAATATAATTTTTTTTTCTTGGAAACAGCAAAATCAGTTTAATCGCGTTATTCCGAAAATATGTTGAGAACTGGCAAAGTTATAATTTTTTTCTAAGAATTTTCTGATCGTTCGATTGACAGCTATCGGCCTGTTCCAAATTTTTTACTAATGATAACAGAAAGAAAAATGAATAAATTTAAAGTCTCATGGGTAAAAATTCTGTAGTGGCGACTGAAGATCCGCGAGATATTTTTTTGGGCCTAGAAGCATGCTACATTATGTGAATTTTAAGCCAAGCTTTGGGGCGTATATAGTGGCACAAACAGATGTCAGCTTAAAAGCAGGCTACGTTTTCCGCTACCTTTAAGCCGAGCTTTTAGTACGTGTGCATAGAATTTGTGAGCTGCATTTTGTGGTATTTGTCAGAGCAGATCTTGTGGCAAAAATGACAAATATCTCATAGCTGCGCCAGGGAAGATCTGGAAAGCTTTTGGTTCTAATTAGCACATATTTTTGCTACTGCTAGCAGAACTTGGGTTGCTCCATCCGTTTCCGTGCTAAAGTCTTTTCAAATCGGAAATCGGTGGAGTGCACAAGCCCTCAAGTTGCTTCCGCAACCTAGATTGAAAAGTGCTAAGTCCACAGGGACAGTGTATCGAGTGGAAAAGGTTTTTAAGGAATCCCAAGTGAGTAGACAAAAGCTGTCAGTGCCTGTGTACAGTGTGTAACCCCTTCTGTTGTCCAGGTCGCCGAACTAATTGCCAGTGAAGTTAGCCAATCGAACGCAGGCGTCGACCAGCACCGAGAGAGGTTATATCGTGGAAACCCTCTTGTATTTTTGGTTGGAACTCTTTTTAATCAGCGGGTAAATGTATTCTGAAATAGTATTATTTATTTGTTGCTTACTGTGGAT
>VNJR01004333.1:0-26797 GCA_008042585.1 Drosophila punjabiensis | reverse complement strand
AAAAAAAGAAGCAGAAGAAGGCGTCTCAGCTTCGGGCTTCGAGTGGCAGGACTCGGCTCGCTTTCAATGTCCTGCTGGCATTTAATTTCACGGACTGTCGTCCATTTTATGCTTTGGCAACACTTTTGACTTTTATTTTGAGGCGTCTCTCCCTCAGTCCTCACTCCTCCCCGGTCGTTACGCCCTCCCTGCTGCGGCTGTCCTCCGTCGGTCTGCTCTCCGCCTCCGCCCCCTCAGCGGCTCTGCGGCTATTTAGGAAGCTGTCGTGATTGGAAGTTGATACCCTCGCTCGGGCTTGGAAGCCGGCTTTAGGACGGAGCGATCTGGAAACGCTTTAAGGACATCTCGCTTTGTCCGCTTGGCAATTATGTGCAGTATGACGACGACTCGCCATTTAGCCGCTCGACAATGACAGGACGGCACAGGACAAGACAAGACGAGCAGGTGGGAAAGGCTCGTATCACTTACAGTCTGGCAAGCAGAACAAAGGCAATTATGGCGTCATTAGAGCCAGATGCAGCAATTGCATAGGCAGGAAGCACTTACCCCATATCGGTAGCAGCCAGAGTGCCAGAGTGGATAAAAGCACCCAGCACCGCTGACACAAAGGCGGGACAAGGACTACAGCCACATGCCGCAGGCTGCAAGAGTGGACCTTGATTAAGAAAAAAAAAATATAAACAAAAGGGTATGTAAATCAGGTTTTAGACTATGTAAATTATAGTTATTTCTTTTTAAAAACCTTGTAAAGTAACTCTTAAAAACTTGGCACTATACTTTTCGGATTTTTTTTCTTTAGAAACGTTAGAATTCGATCAGCCATAGATGTTAACTCAAAGACTAGAGCTGTCTGAAACACCGATAAAGTATCGAGAAATAAATGCTTTTTTGAGCTTAAAAATATCGAGGTTAAAGCTATGTACCTTAATAGGAATTTAGGCCACAAAAATATATAAACTAGAAAAAAAGCTTATTTCGAAAGCCAAAGTTTATAAAAACAAACGTGGACTTGATTGTGTTAATAAATAAACGTTATACAATTTAAAATTATATTTGCAGCATCAGACTCATCATTTTTCCCCTTTATATTTCATCTGTTTTAATATTCTGTAATGTTGTTTAATAAATAATAACCATGTCAGCTGTCTCAGTTAGTTTTTTCTCAATTTAATATTGTTTCAAAAATAATTTTTGTCCAAAAACTTTGATTATCGATACGTATTTACATTGAATATCGATATTCGCAAACATCAAAGTTTCTCTCTGCTGGAAACCCTTTTATTACCTTGCTGTCTCTAAAGTTAAGCTCTCTCATCACACAAACGTAACTCTAGACCACTCTTCAGTTTAAAACCAAACGTACAACATTATGATGGAACACTCATGTCTCCATCGAGTCAGTGATTCACTGGGATAAGGATGAGGTGACCCAGCTGCTTAGGTTTAATACACGCTGACGGCAATCGCAATCCAATCAGAAAGTTGTAAAAATGTAAAATGATCAAAGGCGCCGAGCTGGAGTTGCGAGTGCAACTTCAATTTACTGCACTCGCTTCCTGGCGTGCTATAAATTCGCGGAATTGATATTGAATGCCCCCCGATTTCCATTCAGGCTCCGACTCGCCTCGTCTCGCCTCACTTCGCATCGCATCGCAACGCTCGTTCGTCCGGGCTTTCAATCAATTCAAATGCCAAACGTCTAACAAATTGTACGATTTTCGATTTTCCAGGCACCTCTTGGGGGGCCATCGGAGGGCCAGGCCTTTGCCTGGGCATTTTTGTTATTAATTTGTGCTTCAGGCGATTCGCGATTCCGCTTGGACTGGTTCCTCCTGCCATTTCTGCTCCACTGACGACGGCCCTGATCTGTTGTGGATCATTGAATGGGACGGCCGAGCTGAATGCGGCTCCTGAGATTTGTGTTCCAGTTCCTCGAGGAGCTGCTCCTGGTGCTCCTCCTTTATTTATGACACTGGCCAAGAGCGGAGGCAAAGTAATTTTTCATTATTTAAAATGAAGTGAATTGCAGTCGGTTGTTCCTGGTCGCCTCTGCTTTTCATTTCGTGCTTCATAAATAATTTATTAATTATAAAAGTTTCTGGCACTCTTGGGCGCATGCAAATTCCTCCGCCTTCCACTTCGACTCTCTCTCTCGGTCTCTTGCTGCCTCTTGCGGCAACAGTTGCAAGTGAAAGTTCGGCCAAATATAGCCAAAATATTACTTGCAATGTCATTTTGCGACTTGCCAGCAAAACTTTTTATTAGTTGGCACTGGCCGGGCAGCTCAGTGGACTGTTTGTCCAGCTACCAGCTCCATCTTCGGACGGACAAACGGACGGGGCGTATTTTTCATATTTTAATTGACAAAACTTTTGGCAACTGAACTGATGGGGTTTTTTGCTTAGTTTCTGTTACCCGGCCCTAATCAAACAGTGGCACCTAAGAAAGGACTCGGGCTGCACAACTGGAATCCTCAATCAAAAGCGGGTTTGCATTTAAAGTTTTCAGTTAATTGAGAGGCAAGTTTTTTAAGGATCCTCTTGAATATGGAAAAAAGGATATGCGCTTCAGTGCACTTTCTTTTCTTTTATTATATTCTTATGACTGCTTACTAGAATTAAATAAAAGTTTACTTTAATGAATGTAATTTAGTTTCTTTGCATAAGGAGTCATGTAAAAATTGTACGCTTCTCTTTCTTTTCTTTCTTCTTTTTATAATCCTTCATAACCATGCTATACTTACCCCAAAATAAATGACTCTTTTCCTCTAAATTTCCAGCAGTTGTGTCCTGTTTCCTGTTTCCTCTAAATATGTTATTGGTCCAAGGCTTTAAGTGCCTGCAATTTAATGGCAATGCCAGACGACACTGCATTTGTGAGTCATGTTTGATGCATGTGGCAACAACCATCGTCACTCAGGCTCAAGGCAAATCCTGCGGCAGTCGCGCACTCAAATTGTCGCAGCATCCAGCCAGCCAGCACCAAGAACCCTCTGCGGCGGGTGTGTGTCAAGGTTTATGTCTAAATATGCAAATACTGTTTGAGCAGGGAGGGAGAGGTAGGGAAACAACGCTTTGGCAATGTCTCTCTGAATGTCTCATAAATTCGTGATTAATGTCGCCGCTTTGATTTTGTATGCGAAATCAGGTTTTAATGCAGCTGCCACTTAGGCACTGCATTTGGTTGTCTGGATCATGCAGCATTAATGGCTCCTAGATGGAGTCGAGTCTGCTATTATTGGCTTAGACGCTTTCGCAGTTGCGTTAATGTGTCAGCCTAACGAAATTAGCATTAAAATTTACCAGATTCCATGTGTGACTAACTCAATTTAGCCCACGAGCAGAGGCTTACCCCCACGACTGGCTCTTAGCTAACAAAGGACATTGATTGCCGGCGACACACGAAGCTATTTAGTGCTAGGATACGGCAGGGAAGTAAGTCCTTTCGGTCAGGTTACGTCATTAAGCTGCATTAAGCTGAAAGCATCGGCCTCGCTCGGTTAATTAGTTGCCGGCACTCAGGCTAAAAAATAAATAATAATCGCCATAACAGTGGCCATAAATATTTATGAGATCGCAGTGGGTGCTGAATCCTTTCAGGACTCCATTTCAATTTGATTGAAAACAGTGCAGCAATCGATTAAATTAACTGCTCTATCGAATTACGGATGCGCCGCATGGGCGGCTTTCATTAAATTGCATTTAATAGCCCGAGCGGAGTGGCGAGTCAATATTTATTAACGACATAATCAATAATTTGTTCTCCCCTTAATGAGATTAAAGTGCAGGCAGTTTACACACAAAAACGTTAATGCATTTAGCCATGTCACGAAGGAGACCCATGGAACGCTCTCCAACTTTTTCGCCAGCTATTTTTTCCTGGTTTCTTCCTTTTCCGTTCACTTATATATACTTATATATTTTTTTTAGATTCTTTGTTTTGCCCACTCTGAACTTTTCTGCACGATTGCGCCAACTTTCATTTCCTGCGAAACTTTTGAATTTTCAAGTAACCATAAACTGGCTAAGCAAAAATAAAAAAATGAAAAAATAAAAGAGAAGAGAAGAAAAATCGAGTGCGCCACGAGTGAGTGTGTGTGATACTGCATAATTAAGCCCCGCAGTTTGGTGACATTAAGCGACATTGAAGCGACAAACGCCGCTGGCAAAGAGGCTTTCCCACAATTTCCCTTTTCCCTTTCTCGACTTTTTTTTGTTTTTTCGATTCTCCCGGCTTTTTGCCAACTTTGGCCAATTGTTTTTGTAGTTTTGTTTGTTTGTTGGCTGAAAACTTAAGCCACCAGCCAGCCTCTACTCCTTCTCCTCCTGCAGCCAGCAAAGTTTGCGCGACTTAATAAATTAATAAGCCCAGCCAAGAAAAATATGAGCTGAGCCGCCGCAGCAGCCGCAGCCGCCGCCTGTCGCTGTTGGAGAAGAGGATTCGGGTTCATCATCGGGAGCCGCGGCATCTGGCCCGGCTAATTTGTCGACTTGCCTTGTGATAACCATCAGAGGATTTGGATTTGGCCGCGCCTGTTTGTGTTTGTGCCTGTGTTTGCATATAATTAACGCGACTGTCATGCGTGATGCTGCTAAGCGACGAATGATGATAGGCCCCAAAAGTATTTAAGGGTTATGGCCTGGAAGTGAATTATCATAAGCTCATTGCGTTTGATGTGTGGCTTATGAAACAGCCGAGGTGTTTGCCGCGGGGTTTATTATGAGGTCTATACTTGGGGAGCAACAGGAGCTTGGGTTTACCCTCTCTACAGGCTTTATTGCATTGCTGTGTATATATATCATAACACTACTTTAAGAAGTTTGAATTTCCTAAATTATAAATATGACAAGTCTTTCTTTTATTAGCATCAGTTACCTTCTAGTAGTGGCATTCCAAATAAACCCTCCCTTTCTTCTTTAATACTTTAAATAAGGCTTACAACAGACTCTTTTATGGCCTCCTTTCCGAATCATTTAAGACTTAAAGGCACCCCCCATGCCAATTTGTGGCTTTCGCTATTGAAAAAAAAAGGGGAGACTGAGTGACTGCCACTGAGTGAATGACTGAGAAGAACTGGTCTTTCACCATGGCATTCAGATGCTGATTTGACTGCGGCTTGTGGCCAAGAAGAAACCGTGAAAAAGCTTGGAAAAGCAGTCTCAGCCGCAGATGCGGTTGTGAGGTCAATCACTGCAATTACTTTCGAGAAATTCGGTTGAGTTAAGTTAATTTCTGGCCAGTCAATCATGACACCCCGACACACCGCGCACCACTCACCGGATTCACCGGATTAAACAAGTTAGTTGTTTTCAGAAACCTCAAGAAATAACCTGGCCATATTGGTTGACACACACAACTTGTCAGGCGGATTGGCTGCGCATTAAAAACTTTACGATTTGAGTGAGGGAAAAACACATATTTAAAATGTATTAAATGAATTCCAACAGCAGCAACAAATGTGTCAAAACTTTTTGGCAGCGTGTAAAATTTATGGCTAAAGATTTGCGACCGCCCAGAACTATGTACGAAATGTTGACAAACCAAATGAGTAAAATGAGTAAAAATCTGCCAAGTTTCCTGCTCAAGGGCCAAACCGCCCCCACTGCCTATAAATAAATAATTCCCGACATGGGTAACACATTTCCCTGGCAGCTGCCAGCAACCGAAAGCAAAAAAGCAGAGGGAATCCGGCAGGGCGAAGCCTCAACATTCTGTCTTCTGGCCAAGTTCGAACATGGCCGCAATTGTTTGCACGTTACGTGGTCATGTAGCCGGGTCAATAATTGGTTTTTTCGATAGCAAACAAGTTGATTGTGATTGCCAAATGATTACACGAATCACACGAACTGGCAATGGTTCTCTCTATGGCCCGGATCCGGCTCCTGGCCGTTGGCCAGAACCTGAGCCCGAAACCGCATTCGAAAATTGGCCAGCCAAAAGGCTCAATCCAACAGTTGGGGAGCCCGAAATTCCAAAAGAAATCTTAATCTTCTCTCCGGAGCAGCACACAGCAAATTGCTGTGTGTAATTATGTTTGTGGCCTCTACCTTTTTCGGGGCAGTATTAAAATTTTGATAAATGCCTCGGCCTCTTCTGACTTTTGCTCATTGCGTTACCCATGCGCCCCGTGGGCCCCACAGTCAAATGAACTTTGCAATCGTTCTGAACAAATTGTTTGCATACCTTTGGCCGGGACGGAGCAAGGAAAGTGATTGCGAAATCAGTAGATTCGAATGGCAGGACTTTATGGCAACTACTTTTCAATCATTGTCGAGCAGTTTTAGTCCTAAACGCAGGCCTCATCCTGGAGTGACATAAAAAGGGGAATGGGAATGGGAACGTTCATGAGATAAGTTGGCATTGGCAGGGTTAACTGCAGGCTCTCCTGGCTCCGATAACTGACAAAAGAGTTACGTTTCGGTTTTATTTCTCAGCTTTGTGAAACTGTTAAGGCTTTTGCCATGCAACACTTTTTGACTACACACTTTCGGCTGACGTCTTTACGAGCCCGAGCGCAACTTGAGCGACTTTAAACGACATCAATAAAACCTGCAGGCATTCAATAAAAATTTCTAGGCCGTAGCACATTTCGACGCTCGTTTCCTGCCACTTGGCATTCAAAACTTAAAAATAAAAAGAAAAGGAAAAACTAAATGTAAAAAAACGAAGAAGGCGGGTTGGGCTTAAGAAGCTGAGGGCTGCAAGCTGAGAGTTTCTGACGCCGCTTTTTCCTTTATTCTCGTTTAACGTGAAAAAGCTTTTTAGCTGAAGTTAAAAAAGTCGAGAGCCTCGATATATTTTTGGATTTGGATTATTTTAAATAAGCTTTAATAGAAAAAGAATCAAAATTATATTATATATAAATATATAGAATAACCCGAAGCTAACAACCCTTCGTATAATCTTCGAATGCCTTCTCTTTTGCCTCTCCTAACGTTTCAAGCTCAAACCTATGCCTCCTGTGTTCAATTTCGGAACATATTCCTCAAGTTAAGTCAATTTTTTTTGCTAGTAAATACATCGTACATCTTTTGACCTCCTTATATAGATTCCCAGTGTGGATTACTTTCCTGACACTGTGACAGTGCCGAAAAAGGTGTCAAAGTGCGTGTAGTTGGAGCGACACTTTCATTTGGAGCGCGTGTCTCTTTGGGGTTTTATTGCGATGACTGAAATCGGAGCAGAGTCATAAATAGAGCGCCAGGCGACTGTGGCCACACATCTTTGTCAAAGGCTCATTATGCAAATTGTGCACCGACCACGCGCCAAGCTAATTTGTCACTGTCTTCAGTTGTCAAGCGGCACACTTTCCCACCGACGGCCCCACCTTTGACTGGCCAGCGGCGGACGGATGGATTGCACAGAGGTGGTTGCCAGGACATCTCCATCCGCCATTTCGCCAACCGCCATCTCTCTGCTCCGTCCATGGCCCAGAGGCACTCACTCGACCGGTGGCTGCTGCTTTCAGCTCTATCACTTTCATTTCCTCGGCCATAAATTAGCAACACGATGCGCCCAATGGCGCTGGAGCGACTGCCATCCTCTACACCCTCGCCGGAGGAGGTATCCCGACGGCTCTAGCTGTGGCTATGGCTCCTGCTCCGACTCTGACTCTGACTCTCGGCTGAAAGGTAGCCATATTTCCTAACCGACTTCAACTGGCTTACGGACTGCTGACTAACTGGCTGACTGACTGACAGAGTGACTGACTGACACACTGGGCGAAATATTATTCCGTTTTGTCCGGCTGCTGGATGCGTGCGGAATTTATGATTACTTCCGGGTATAATGAAGCAGCCACGTGCGAGCAACTCATCCCTTCCGAATCCATTTCGAAGCGTTGCTCTGTCCCCGCCAGACGCGTCTAAACAACTAAAAGCTGCGAGTCCACTCAGGAGCCTCCAGCACTCCACTTCGTTTTTCTCGGGGTCGCGATGAAAAACTGCATCTGCAACGGCTTCTCAAGTGGCCCCAGGCCATGCACTCCTCTCTCTCATTTTGCCACTCGAGAAGCCGCCAGTCTGCTCCCGGAAAGACTCAGACTCAGACCCAGACCCAGACCCTTTTGCTTTTCCGCACTTTTCTCGCTTTTCCTTCTGGCAGGCAGCCGCTGCTGCTGACAGCGGAGACAATTTTCAATTAAATAAATGGCTCGTTTTTTACGCCAGACGCACAATGGGACCAAACACTTCAAACTGCGCCTTAATTGGGCAACCACAATGGAGATTAAGTGTGTGGCCATACATATTTTATGGCTGTAGGCAACTAGTTTTAGGAAATCCTTTTTTTATTTCACTAAAAATGGAGTAGGATTGAATAAAGGACTAGTTTCCTGGCTTGATCTGTCCCATAGTTCTTGCCAGGCATAAAAGTTATCATTATGAAACAATTTTGCAGCTGGAATGTTTGTGAATTTTTGCGCAGGCTCCACTTAGTTGAGACCCAATTATAACTGTGCCGGAGTTAGGGTTTAATTGGGTCTCAGCCTCGGCTCGGCTTAAGGTCATGCTCTGCCAAATACAAATAATTAAAGTGCAGTGCCTCTTAACGCAAAGTTATGGCATAAGAAAAGCCATTGCTCACCGTCACACCCACACGCCACCCATCCAGGCAGCACCACACACAGATGCTCCTCCACACACACACAGAGAAAGAGAGAGAGAGATTGGCCAACAGGAACTTACATGAGTTGGCCATTTACCGGGGCCAGTCATAAGCCGCATAATCTATGAAATCGAGTCCAGCGAGGAGCGGGATGCGGAGCAGCCTCCTGGCAGCAGCAGCATCAGCAGCAGCAGCAGCATCAGTAGCAGCAGCAGCATCAGTAGCAGCAGCAGCAGCAGGAAGCTTAAACCTGGGCGAACGCTCCTGGCTGCTAAGTTAAAATTATTGTACATCGGCTTAAGCCCTTCACCGGGCAGTTGGCTCAGTTTAATTGGGGATGCGATGGTGTAACTGGCGGCAGGGGAAGGAGTAGCAACTGTAGATGTGGCTGTGGCAGGATGAAATGCTTTTAGCGCGCTCCATTAAAGCCCCAAGTCCGGAGTGCATATGCCCAGATTGCGACTGAGATAATGATATATGGACAGCAGCATGCTGGCCCGACTAATGAGCCAAAATGAATTGTTGCCACATCAAAAATCAACGCAATTTGGCTGGCATTATGTAAAGACCAGAGAACGTGGCACGGCTCGGAGGCAAGGCGAAGGCCAAGAAGACGGAGCCGAACGGCAAAGTTAATTTCATTAAGGAAATGAAAAAGTCATATATCATTTTTGCCAACGTCTAACATGTCCATTACAAAGGCAAACGCCCCGGACATCCACCCAGCCATCCCTCCGGCTCCTCCTCCCTCCTTCACACGAGCTGGTAATGGGGGAATCTTGGGCCTGGCACTGTGATTGGGGAAAGGAAAAGAAATGGCCAAGAAGGAAATGCAGTGCCCGAAAGTTAAATTAAAGTGTTGAAAATAGCCAAAGCCGAGTGTAATAAATGTTCCATGCCGTTGCCTTTGACGTCCTGGCCCAAAATTAAAATGCATAATTCAATGCCCCGAACTTTGGTTGGAGGGTGGGGCAAGCGCGCTTAGCCGGGCATTAGCGCCATTTACATGTGAGTTTTGTGAAGGAAGCAAAGAAATCCCAAGGAAGCCCTGCCCCTGACTCCGGCAGATAGCTAAAAGTGTTTCACGTTTCACGGACCATTAAACCCCGAGTTCGTCGAGTCATTTTGAGCGACTTATCGCTCCGTAGCCCGCCTGCATTGTGCCGCCTGATTGATTTCTTTATGCGTAGCCATAGCATAGCCCCTAGGGAATGGAGGGAGACAGGGACGAGGCTGCTCCAGACAGCCCCCAGAAGAGCTGGAATTTTTTAATAAGGCTCAAAAGGAATTTTTATATGGGTCTATGAGTGGGTATTTTAAACCAGAGAGAAGGAGAGCACAGCAGGAAGAAAAAACATAGGCGGAATAATGCGAAATAAATAAATCCACACGTCTCTAGCAATTATATATTGAGAGGGAAATATTTCGCATTCAGCCAGCCTCTCGATTACTTTTCAAATTTTGAGTTATGAGCCCTCGAACCTGGCTAGAACTAATTCCTATGCTTCACTCCCTTCGGACTCCCTCTCTATCTCTCTCTCTCTTCAAGTCTCCCTGTCTCGCTTCGGACTATTCGGCATTTCCTGCATTTATTCAGCGTAATTAACAAAATTCCCAGGTGTATACGAGTCTCGGCTCGGGTTCAGGTTCAGGTTCAGGTTCGGGCTCAGGTTGAGGCTCAGGCTCAGAGCTATGGCTACGCTTTTGGTTTCGGATTCCTGTCTGAGTTTCGGGGCATTTAAAATTCAGGCTGCGTAAATCTTTTATTGGCACGAAATGCCTAGGCAAAAGGTCCGCCAAACAGAGTTGCATAATAAATTATCGATGCGCCGCTAGGAATTTTAAGTGGCGTCCCTAGTCGGGCGCTAATCAGCGGCCAGCCAGGAGATGAGTCCTCCAAAGTCACTGGTGGAAGTCAGTAGTATATAAGGCTCTCTCCAGCTCCAGCTCCAACTCCACTTTGTCAGACATTTCACTCGACCCCACTTGTCGCTTGTCAATACCCGCAGACAAATAAATTCTGCTTATCGCCCGGACAAACCCTTTCTGCACTTTCTTTTATGCCGCCCGTTTTACTGCTCTCCTTACAAAGTGCACTTGGCGGCGCTTTTGTCCGCCTAAGGAGGTCCTTCCCCCTCCTCTGTCCTGCCTGCCTGCCTCCCTGACAGCTCCTTTTGATGTTTTCCCTGGTGCTGGTCACAGTTTACGAGGAGAAGAACGCTGGCCAAGATAAAACTTTTGCGCACCTTGGCAGTCTTTTGGAAGGGGCATTTACTTTGAGTTTTCATTTTTTCATTTGTTGTTTCCCCGGTGTCGTGGCAGTTTATTGTTTTTATTGTTTGATAATTATCGCACAGAATGCGAAATGCTCTCTCTTCTCGGCATAAAAAAAAGGGAATAGGAAGTGGGTACAAAGGACCTTTGTCTGAGAAGAGTTCAGCTTCAGCGTCAACACCTAAATGTTCTTTAATCTCCCTGAAATCTCAGCCAGCTGAAACAAATACCCTCGAAATCGTGCTACACTTCTAGGGGATCCAATTTGTCGCCTGTTGTCCTCTTTTTTTGGGGCATGGGTGGAAATCCGGCTGACAGTTAATGAATGTGTCGCCATGCCAATCGGGTCGCACATGTAGTAGCCCCCGTTGAGTGGGGAAACTCCGCTTTTGATCTACAATTCCCGTGGGAACGGCGCTCTCGTATGCAAATTCATTAGGTTAAACATGTGTACGGGCCTCTGTCTCATTGCATATTTAAATGGCGGCAAAGTTACGCGGCTTTTTTGTCTTTGGAGCGAAGATACTTTCGGTTGACTGATAGCTATAGCTATGATATTGTAATGAATATTTGATTTCAGTTTGCAGTAATCACCTGACTGGCAGACTCTCTTCCATTGTGTGTCCCAGATAGTTGACACAAATGTCAGAAATTTGCCACAACATTTACCAGGCTCTACGGCAGTGTCGTTCCCATTGACATCGCTTCCAAATAAGTGACATAATTAGCCACAAAAGGCGCCAGGACATCGCTCCAATCTTGAGTAATTTCGGCAGAAGCAGAGACAGGTTCGTAAGACAGCTTTCAATTTGTGCAAATGCACTCAAGTTGCTAAGAAAGGCTATGGGAAGGAGCCGAAGGATCTCGAGAGTCGACAGCCAGTGTATTGTCGTATTAGCCATATTGACTGGAGCTGGCCGTCCCTCTGTCTGAAGTCTGTCTGGGGGCTTGGCTTCTTATTAGGCAGGCTGCCTTGCAGCTGCCAGACAAATATTGTCTTTCTCGGGCTTAATTATTCACGAGTACACCGCCCACTCACTAATCAGGCCATTTGGATTTCAATTTGATTGAGTGCCCAGACAAGGATATTCATACTGGCATTATGCAATTGTTAACCCAAAACTAATTTATTGATATGCCGCATTTAATAATGGCCATTAAGGCTATACCAGACTTAATCCCCATCCAAATCCGAGCCGGAGTAACCAGCTAATGAGTTCTTTCAGCACGTGCAGGAGGTGCCATAACATTTTTTCCTTTGAGCCAGCAGCAGCAGCTCCAATTAGCTGCAGTTGCAATCCTTGCGGCGCTTACGTGACGCCAGGACTTGTGCCAGGATTTGGCACAACTCGGCGCAAGTCGAAGTGCTTATGCCCGCTAATTTTCATAGTGCAGATAACGCGGCTTACATCATGTCCTCGCAAATTAGTTTAATGCCTGAGAAATCCGATTCAAAAACTACACCCTCCGCAGAGCTAATCCAATCTTTTAGTCGTAATTACGAAAAAGTGGAAAAAATTGTGTAATGAAAACGGAAGCCGGCGGAACAAAAAACTCTGCCAATTTGGCACAATCATATCGCCACGGCTTTTGTTAATATTTATTATTTATGGCGACAATTTGCCAAACGCTTGGGCCAGGCCCACCGATAGTAATCGGGCATAACGGCGGCAACGGTGGCAATAGTGGCAACAGTGGCAACTTTGTGCCACGATCGGTGGAACAACGCTTTCAGCACTGGAAAAACTTTGCGAAAAACTTTACTTTAAACAATTTCACGCCCGCGGATGGCGGCCATAAAAGTGCAGCGCCAGCGAAGGATACACAGGGCCAACTTTAAGAATTCCTTTTCGCTAGCCGACATCCAACATTAAGTGCAGCCGGGGCCTGGGATAGTGCATAAAAGGCAATAAAATGCAATTATCTCAAACGGCATAACTGTCCCGTTTTTGGCAACGCTTGCCGGCCCCATAAATTGTCAAAGCGCCTTGCCAACAGAACGGGCGGGAAAATGGTGGAAAATCCCGGCAAGGGGTGGCGGGTAAAAGTGCGGCGGAAAAACAGCGAGATTGCAATTCGACTTTGATCTAATTTGTCTGGCAGCGAATGCAGTTTAAAGTGAGTCTCTCTCTTGCTGCCACATTTTCCTGGAAAATCGCATATTAAAGCTCATTGGGGTGGGTGGTGGTTGTGGGTGGCAGACGCCCCTTTTGGCCATGTTTGCAAATGAGCACGCCGCCATTTTCCATTGCACGTTGCACACTTTATTAGTTTTCATACGCGCTACGTTCGCTGCTGCTGCTGCTGCTGCTGCCGCCCGTCGGCAAAGGTACAAAAGTTTTTCCGACTCGGCCCCCGCACCGCCCCGCTCCGCTCTTTTACCGCCCATGCAGCCACCACCCCCCCGGGGGCCGAACAGCGACCGTGTCAACCATGCGCAAGTCAAATGCAAAACATGTAACTTTGGGCCCATGAAACTTTTGCAACAAAAGATGCAAATTCGCCACCCCGCCAAACGTGAGTTTTCCGATGGAAAATGCACTCCATGGCAGAGCTGTTTAACGGTTTAATTTTGCATGCAAATAATTAGTGCTGCGCTCTGAAGGGGTGGTGGCTTTAAGGGTGCAATCGAAAACTTTTCCCATAGCCATAAAATGAAGCCATGGATCGGTTATGGCCGTCATACAGCTATTATTTTTGGCTCTTGGTTTCATTTTGAAATCTGATTTCAAAATGTTCATTTTTTACCTAATTTAAAAGTTGATTTAGGATATTAATTAACAACTTAGTACGAATTTTGTATGTTTAGAAGCTTTTTAAAAAGGTGTTTTTGCCTCAGAAAGGATTAAACATACGCAGAGTTACACGAAAACAAGCTGAATGCACGCAATAACCTAACGTCTGAGCTGGTGAAATAATTCCAAAAAGAAGTTAAACAAATAGAGAAAAATAACCAGGGTTAACCCTGTGAACTTTCTGGACCATTTAGCAGCTGCTAACGCTCTCTTCCTACCTCCGCAAATAATCAAAGGAAGTTGTTTATTGAAGCGCTCGGGGGGCCAAAAAGGAAATGCCCAACTAGCGGCGTGTAATGTTAGTTTTATGAGCACGTGTTGCCATTTTTATGGCTCACCCCAAATCCGCCGCCTTGGAAAGTGAACGATGTGGCACGTGGAAGGAAAGGAAAGGGAAGGGAAGGAAAAGCCACAACAAAGTCCAAGAGCAACGACGGCTCATTCAATTAGAAGGCAAGTCGGCAGCTGCTGCAGAATTTAAATATTTTCAGCACAGAGCAACCGCAGACGGCAGCCATAAGGAAATTCTTTAATATTTTGATTAGAAGTGCTTGCGGTTAGCCAAACGCAGTCAAGTTGGCTTTGCTCCTTTGCTCCCTGCTCCTTGCTCCTTACTCTTTACTTTTTACTCCCTGCTCCTTTCTACATTCTACTTCCTCTAGTTTCTAGTTTTCATTTTTTTCTATTTGTATTTCTGCAATGCAAAATGATTTTATTTGACAGGCATTGTGCGGTGTTGCCGCAGGATGGCAAAGGGTTGCAGACGAAGGCCTCCCAAATGTATGCAGCATTTTGCCAGTGCAAACTGCCAGCGAAGGGGTTAAAATATAGTTTCGTGTACGAGTGTGTGTGAGTGCAGCTGACGGGGGGAGGAAAAAACGGAAACGTCTGTGCCACATCCGTTTCCGCCTTGATGGTTATAACTTCTTTTTCCGGCGCTGGCCAATCAACGTTTCTGTGGCCAGGATCACACACAACCGGCAGCAGCAGCAGTGGCAGCAGAACATAACCAGAACCAGCTGTTGCAGCTGTCCCAGCGCTTTTCCCAGCACTTTTCCCTGAAAAATCCCCCGTTCCTCTCTGCTTTCGCATTTGTTATTTCGGTGCGTTTGGCCCGTAAACTTCCTTCTGACAGCTGCACTTGTTGTCCAGCAGCCCGAGCTTAGCCCCTGAGACTGAGACTGGAGCTGTGTGCCGGAGACCCGAACCCGGTGTCACAAACAATAACAGCACAGAGGTGGAAACAAAGCATGTGGAAAAGGAGTAAACAAGTGGCCTGCTGGCCGAAGATCGAATGTCCTAAGACTCTGTGAGATGGCCAAGCATTAAGCGATTGATGTGGGCCATATGTTGACAGGCTTAAGCTGGGCTTCAACACGACAAATTGGAAGTATCGAGCGGTAGAGGTGCCTTTTCTAAGCTAAAAATTTAAGATTGTACAAATAATTTACTAAGAAAAAATGCTTTTAAGTACTTCTACTAAAGAACTAAAAAAAATTGTGTATATTTTCCAGCCCAGAAACCATTTAAATTTAACTTCCACAAAGCTTATTCCTAAGCTAATCATCTCTTTTCCTTTTCAAGGTATTTTTAGCACAAAAATCGTATGATATCTCACTTCTCTATGCCGTAAACAGCATTCTTAAAATAAACTGTCACCAGGGGAACTTCGCAATTCGACAGGATTGCCTGGTCAGGCACTCAATTTATTTTTGGGGGACAGTGAAAATAAATTTCGGCACTTGCTTTTAAATGCCGGCAAACAATCAGCATTCAGTTGTGATGACGTCTGTTTGATCTATCCATTTGCATTTGCATACGGGGGCCTCACACCTTCTTATGTGTACACACAATACGTACACATACACGACATAACATACATATATATATGTGCGTGTTTGTTGAGGGCGGTGGACGGTGAATGGGCGTGGCTGGGCCAATTCATAACAATTGCGTTTCATGTGCCGGGAACTTGACACTCAAGTGCGGCATGCCAACATATTTGCACTTGAATTGCCGGGGAGCAGCGAGTGGCAACTGCAGCAGCAGCAGCAGCAGCAGTTTATATGGAAATTTTTACGCTCACGTATATTTGCATGCACTACTAGCAAGGCACTGGAAAATAAGGCAAAAGGATACACGAGTTGGTAGCTCGCTTTCGGGGCCAAAAGGCGGAGCACATTGTGGCAAAATTGAAACGGAATGAAGGCAGGCGGGTGGCAGAGCAACGGCCCTCTGATGGCAATCAATTTGCCGGATGCCGAAAGTAATTCGCTTGCCGTCTGAAAATTCAGAATTACAGTTTGACGAGCACTGAAACGGACCCACAAAAAAGCTCGGTTCTTAAAGTCACCGCAACTGGGTTAAGTTTTAAGGCCAGTCTCCTGGCTTTCCTTTTGAAGTCCCTGGTGGGGAAAATTGCATCCGGCCCTTATCTCGCCCATAAGCGTAGCGAAAATAAAATTGTCTGGCAATTGCCGGCGATGGTCGAATGGCAAACGGCAAATGGCAAACGGCGAACTACCAACGGCAATCGCGTCAAAGTTGCATATTAGCATTTCAAACGAGCGCCAGTTAGCCGAAAAATTGCAGCCAATGGTCGCCAAGAAAAGTGCGCCAAATTGGAAGGTGTGAAGGTGCAAAAAGATCTGAGAAGCAAAAAAATAGGAAATTCCCCATACCCCAAAAGGAGCACAAAAGAAAGCCACTTAAATGCAGATTACAATAAAAGCTGCACAGGGAAAAATGGGACTCTAATATTCATTTGATGATGCTTTCTTGAAGTTTTCTTTAAAATTTGGGGCTTAAAAAACAAACGATTGAGCTGTTTGAAATATTAAAAGCCAGGTAATTGTGAGATATTTAATGTCAAAGGACATCGTAGCTCTACAAAATTATGTTCTTTTATTTAATTAACAATGTTATTTATCTTTTAAGCCTACTTTTTATCACTATATATAGAAAGGATTAACTCAAATAATATCACAGAAACTATCTAAGCTTGTCTAGAACTCTTAATTCCTCTCCGTGTGGCATAGCTTTTTGCATCTGACGGCTTTGGCTTTGGCTCTCGCATTTACCATTTTGGCATTGGCTGTGTTTTTCTATAGTTTCTGCTGGCACACACCATTGTCTTTGCATTCTGCCACCTGCTCGTTTTTTTAGAGTCTGTGTGTGTGTGTGTTGGCCTACAAATCAAATCGTCAGCAGAGGCTTCACCTTCAGCAGGTCCTTTAATGGCCGCCACATGCGAGGTCTCTAAAATAATTCCCTAATGCTTGTCACAGCCATTACCAGCAGCTAACAGCCGGCATGAGGCATGAGACATGAGGCAGGAGGCATGAGGCAGGATGCAGGAGCCACGCGGCACCAGGCAGAAACAGTCGGGAGCCAGGACCTCAGCCATCAGGATCAGGAGTCGCTCCAGCATGCAAAATGCAAATGCCGGCGAGCAGGTGAATCACTCAAGCGGCTCACGTAGCCCAGGTAGACGCTGTCTGCACAGGCACAGGCTATGGTGTGTGTGTGTGTGTGTGTGTGTATGACGGTGATGGAAGCGGTGGCAGCGTACAAAACAAAAACGCTGAAAACGTCACAGAACGATTCCCGCTGCCAGCACGCATGACGAGCAGCTTTCGCACTCTTGGATGCTGACTGCATCTCTTCACCTTCACAGAAAAAAATAAAGAAATATCAAAGCAAAAAAAAATAGGAAACACAACACATTCACCTTCCTGAACAAAAAAACAGGAAGTCTTTAAAGCTGAGACCTTTAATGGGAGAGCTTTAGTAAAAAGTAATAGTTTTTAGTAGAATTTGATCTTGATATATTTTATTTTTTGAGACTTTTAAGGAGAGAAAGAAGAGTTAAATATAAATATGAATTAAGTTAACATTTTACTTTGCTTTAAGGTAATAAATTATTTCAAATTGAAGCTCATTTCATAAAGATTAACTTAACCTTGTTAAGCAACATAAGCAATAACATTTCCTACTTTATACCTCAGTTTTAACTCGAAAATTTAACGCTCTCTCCGCTAGCTCTGACATTTCATTTCATTTTATTAAATTTCATTAAAATATTCATAATTGATATCCCCTGAAAATAAAAGTTTAAAGCATTCCGCAATTGCTCTATATTCCTGGTTTGTGTGTTCCCTTTTGTTTGGAATTTTTTTCGTGCTCGTTTTTGATGCCCTTCGCCCAACGACTGTCCGGTGCAAGGCGAGCAGCCGTTTAATAAATTGCCCCCAATTGTTTCCTCTCTTTGGGTTACGTGCATCACTGCGCCGCATCCACAAGGCACCGACAACACCACCGCCCCTCAACCACCCTCTTGAGCCACCCGCCGCGACTCACTGGATTTTCGGCAAATTATTTCCGGTTATTGTAAATGATTTGCGCGGCAACAGCGGCGGCGGCGGGCTTTAAGGCAAACTTTATTTAAGCATTTCGAAGGCCTTTGATTGCGAGTAGCTGCAATCTCGGCAATTTATTTGCGCTTTAAGCAAATTCCGGCAAGGCAAAAGTTGCCACAAAGTTATTTCATTAGCTGCAGCCGAGGAAAAACACACGGAGTACGGTTTGGCGGGGCGACTGCTTAAAGGAGGATTTTATTAAACTTCAATGCTTGTTAGTTGTTGGCAAGTTTTTCCTTGTTGATATTGTTCCTTTGCACCTTTTGCTGTGAAATCAGAGCGTGAGCCATTTGGAGGGTAACTTTTTTAATTTCCTCGCTGTTGTCTCTGTGCAGCAAGGCTTCAGTTGAAATCTCCCTTTCTCTCTGCAGCAGTCAACGCTGCGTATACTTAATGCGACGTATACGTAATGCGGCTGTCAGCGATGAGGACAAATGTCAAGCCAAGCGAGCGACTGTCCTTGACAGCTTTATGTGCATTTGCCAAAAACGCAATTCGTTGTTCGTTCGCTCAACGGAGACGGGAAAAAGGCGAATAGCCAAAATAACTTTTAATTAAGACATTTGCAGGTCCAGAGAACCGACATATTAATTTTCAACTGCGAATGAAGATGGCTAGATGGACAGCGGCAACAGGCAACAGGCAGCATCAGCCGCAGCAGCAGCAACATCCTTCAGCTGCAAGAGCAACAATAACGACAAAACTATATGCAAAGTGTGCGAAACTTGCAAAACAAATTGAAACTCAAATAAATGTCCATGTCTGTGCTGCTGTGAAATGCCAGAGACGGAGACAAATGCAGTCAGCAGAGTGATGGGGCAGGGCAGCCTTGCTAATTGTTAGTTTTAAATATTGAAAATGGCTCGGATAAAGTTGTCTTACCTTTTAGCAGTCGAACTGGGACAGCTGAAACAAAGGAGCCAGTGCTGGAAATGAAAAATTGAAACTCTTAACTGACAGCAATTGGAATTGCTTACGAGTAAACTTTCGAGATAATTGATTTTTGTTTGATTTCATTTTGAATAAATAAAAGTGTGTACAAAATATATTAGAAACAATTATGCTGCCGCACGCTGGCTGCATACAAAATTTCCAATTAGGAATACATTTTACAATACAAGAGACTACAAATAGAAAAGGATATATAAAAACTAACCGAAACGGGCTTAAAAGCAATATTTCGAGAAATTGAATTTGATTTCTTTTTGAATAAATAAATGCGTAAATAAAATGTATTAAGTACACTTTAACTACCGAAAAGGAACTATGCCTTACAGCTAGCAGAATGTGATATATAAAATTATATAAAACTCTGCTGGCCTAGCCGAAGATTCTATCGTAAACTCTGTAGGAAAGGCTGCGATATGGGGCTCCTGTGGCCTCCAGCTCCTCCCTGTTGCGCAGAAACATCTGGTAGTCCATTAGCTTCTTGGAGTCCAAAGGTCCCCAATCGGAATGTGGTTTCAGGGAATTAGAAAGTCTGCTCTTTAGCGAGCCCTTGGGCTGTTTGCAGTTGGCATACAAGGCCCAGTATACAAGCTGGCCGAGTATAAAGGCAGTCAGAGCCCATCCAAAAACTGTAATTAAAAGAAAAGTATCTAAGAAAGGTTCTTAAATAAAAAAAGAATAATGATTTTCCTACTTTGAAAGCTTAGGGGAAATTCACGATCGTTGTAGGTGAGAGGTTTCATAGTGACCAAAGTATAGACAAGAATGATGATCATGGCCAAAGGCGTGACTATGGACCAGCATATCCTATAATATACCGAAGTCTTGATGTTCAGCATGTACTCCGCATCCTGGCAGAGTCGCTTGGTGCCTTTTGGGATGTAAATAAAATAGTAAAAGAGGTTTCAAAATATAGTTCCCATAACTTACCATAGATCCAGCCCACGGCAATCAGTTCAAAAATGGCAGAAACCAAGGAGACAAAGGTCACTCCGTGATAATCCAGCAGCGTGATAATGTGCTCGCCTCCGGGAGTGATGTAGACCAAACCCACCAAGAATCCAATTGTAGACAGACCCACTACGATTATCCAGATCTTGAGATTCACAAACTGATCCTTGATCACGGTCATGATGCAGCTCACCATGCCCACATTACTGCCCACTCCCAGCATAAAGAGCATGGCGAAGAAGAGCAAGGAGAAGAACTGCGGAACAACAGTCAGCTTGGAGATGGCATCCGGATAGGAGATGAAGGCCAGGCCAGGACCTGCCTTTACCACGCTGGCAATGTCCTTGGTGTTTGACTCATGAGCCAGATTTCCAAGGATCCCGAAAATAATAACACCCGACAGCATAGACGTGAAGGTGTCTAGTGTGGTTACAATATTGGCATCCCGGTAGACATTGTGCCCGAAGCGGTTGTACGAGGAGTACATGATGATCACGCCGAAGCACACTGCCAGCGAGAAGAACACCTGGGTGACGGCATTGTACCAAACCATTGGCTCCAGGAGCTTGTGCCACTGCGGAGTGAGGAAGTACATCACGCCATCGTAGGCTCCCGGCAGGGTGAGAGCTCTCACCAGCAGGATAAACATAATGACGTAAGGGAACAGGGCCAAGACATAGGCCGCCTTGCCGGAACTCTTTACGCCCCGAATGATGACCAGGGTCACTGTCAGCCAGGAGAGGCCGAGCATCAACGCTAGACTGCCGCTGGGATAACCGATTCCATCCTCCAGCGTGTCCACCTTCTTCTGAACAATGCGCTCCAGGTAGAGCTGCGGGGAAGAACTGATTGTGAAGTTCGTCGGCAGGTCAGCTGGAGCAGCAACTGCACTCGCATTGACACATCCTGGGCCCCATTCCTCGCGACAGGTGCTCCAAGGCAGCTCCGAAGCGAAGGAGTCGAAGAAGTAGCGTAATGTTAAAGCCATCACGGAGGCATAGTACGTGGCCAAGACGCCCAGAGCCAGGAGCTGGGCATAGCCCACACCTGAAAAATAATATCATATTATTAAATAATTATTTCAATATATTTATATTCATACAAGCACGAACTCACCCCTCATCATGGGCGCAAAATCAAAAACATGCACAATTCCTCGACTCGAGAACTGGCCCAGCAGCATTTCCATGTAGTATATGGGCTTTCCCACCAGAAACAGGACAATCAGGTAAGGAATCAGAAAGGCTCCACCTCCATTTTCCAGAGCCGTAAAGGGGAAACGCCACACATTTCCCAGGCCAACGCTCAAAGCGATGCAGGACATGAGGAACTCCAGCGAGTTTCCCCAATTATCGCGCGGCTTTTGGTCCGGCAGCATTTCACACGATTCCAATGCCATCGGAAGCGGTAATGGTCTGATCAAAGGCTCGACGGTCTATAAAAAAAATATAAAGGTATATTGAATATAAATATAATAAAATAAAATAAAATAAATTCTTAGGCTTGTTAAATATATCCTCAAAAAAAATTGTATTTATTTTATTGGGCTAAAAGATCATAACATAATTTAACAATTTGTGTAGCCCTTAGTTTTTTTACTGATCATTTCATACTATAATATTTGCCATACTTATTTGCGTGGGTTGTTGTAAGCTTAAATTATAGTTCCTCTGAATATTCAAGCACTATGTAAATTTAATCAATATTTTCTGATTGGATAAGCGTTAATTACTAATAATGGTAACATTAAAAGTATATGAAAAAAACGAAATATAATTATAAAAATAATAATAAAAAGTAGTATAAATAAAATTGAAGAACTACAAAATAATTGCTCTTCAAGAGTTCACAGAGTTCAGTAAATAAACATTTTCGATTCATTACTAAATCAATTTGTTTTGTAAACAAACTTTATTCCAAGCAAAATGTAAACCCATTCAATTAGTAGAAGAAACCCTACGTCTTTCTTAGAACTCAATTGAGTATAACCAATTTCTAAGACTGATAATGATTCAGTAACTTTAACTAAAACAATAAGCGAATCGAATGGAGTTGTGAGAATTGTGGAAAAATAGCTTCGCTTGCACTCACCCCGCCGGTCTCCAGTTTCGAGGGCTCTTCGCCCGCTGGAATCTCCGCTTTCAGATCTTTCATTGTGACGCGTTGCTGGGAAAGAGAAATAGAAGCGGTGACAAAAATTAGAGACGAATTGCAAAAATTCTCAGACGCCTCTCGAGCTCGAAATTCAAATTGGCGCCATGAACTGAAGAGATGTGCATGCTGACATGCCACGAGCCAAAATGATTTTGCAGTGTGAATACAGGGAAGTCTGCCTAAGTTGAATGGATGCAAAGAAATAGGTTAATGTTTATGTTTAAAGATATTATGGGTTGAATTTGTATAAATTAATGATAAGCTATGAATTTGTATCTAATAATAAAACTTGTGATAGAAATATTTAAATATAATATATATTTGAGTTTAAAAATGATAATTTTTAATACATTTTTGTATATGTTAATGCTATGTATATTTATTTTTGAATTTGTAAGTATTTATATGTAAAGAAAACTTGCAGAAAAAATATTTCCATATAATAATCAATTTAATATTTAATGAATATTGCTTTTCATACACACATAATTCCTAATTCTTGTAAATTTCAATTAATTTAATTAATTACATCCCAGCCAAGTTTGACTGTACTACGATAAATTACAGGCTGATGCAATCGCATATAACGATTTCTGCACGCGACTCTTGTCTTTATATATTTTTGTTATCCAAATGCCTCAATTGAGGGGGCCAAAACACTGACCTTACGTACATTTATTTTTTTGCTCTCTTTTAAATTAAAAGTATTAATAATACCTTTTAAGTACTTTTTGGCCTGGCCAAGACAGACGTGATTTTGCAGAATTTTTACAGCCGGCACCATGTACACAAAATCACTCGTTTACAACTCACTTAAAAAACAAGCACTAAAAACAATTAATATTTAAAAAGTCTTGCAGTTTTTCACTGTTTGTGTGAACTTTGGAAACTAAATAGAGTCACAGAGAGCAAGCGATCGGTAACCGTTCCTTTTTACAATTCCCTTTGGATCAGTGTTTATCTGATTTTATTTGTTTATTCCTCTTTTTAGACAGCTGTCCGTTGCGTTTGATGGGACAAATGCGATTGCAGTGAATCGGGGAATGCCGAGCGACCCTTTATATAGAACCTTCTCCACTCACTGAAATCGGAAAAAGCCGCGTTCCACTCAAAACAGAGAGAGAGAGATGTATAGAGAGTTGCTGGGGAATCTTCAATCAGCCGGTCAATTTAGCTGATTGATGGACGAAGCGGATTTGGGCGGTCGCGACGCTTTGATTATTAATTAAAATTAATATTTGGCAATGTTTGCACTGAAGGGAACTATTCCATTGATATATTGATGTTTGGAGATCTTCCTAAGGGCAAAGTTCATGGTCGTTCAATGGGAAAATATTAAATGAAAGGAAGAGCATTATTCGGATTATAAATGTGGCAAACATATGGATTTTTATTGACATAATAATGACTTCTTAAGGTCTTCTTTAGGTAATATTATTACTCAAGAATGGTGCCTACTTTTGGGCTGACTATGTATTTCACAAAGGAAAATGTTTAGGTTCGTTTTTTAAGCAGAGTTCAAGAGTGATAAATGATAATGTATATTTTATTTTATTTTAACTATTTTAATTTTATTTTAGGCAAATATTTTTTTCCTATTTTATACTTCTAATTTATCATTAAAATAAAATGAGGTGATCATCTTTTCGGCATTTTCCCCCTTTACACAAAACCTCTTCAATAAGCTCACTGCTATACAGCAACTCCCATACAAAAGCTGATTGACACAGTACCCCTAACTTAATTATCAGATCATATACATAGCTGTGAGCTGTATAACAATCAAACAATCTAACCGAAATTCAAACCATTATAAGGCTTATTTTCGGATTTAATCGCCATTAAATTATTTACTCCCGTCAACAGACACTTGAAAAGGGTTATTCCAGAGAGCTTATCAAACGCATATCACTTTTTATTTATGCGCATCCGTTGCTGTGTACTTTCCTTAGGTTGAATATAAGCCAAACAAGAAGATTTATGGAGATAAGAGAAGTTTTGCTAGAGCTTATCGAAGATCCCAGCCGCAATGATAACCTTGCGAAGAAAAAACGGCATGACTTTTTGCAAATTATCTATATCAAAAAATGGAACCAGTATTATATGAAATATTGCAATTAAAAGCAAGGTACTTACCATCAAGAGTTTTTGTTTGTTTATTAAAAACGTAATAAAGCATTTTTATTGAAATATTATAAATATATAATGTGTTTTTATTTAGTATATTTTATAAGATAATTTTAAATAATGTTTAGAAGGTGTTATAAAACTTATTTAGAAAGATCTCAAACTTCCTAATCTTAGGATCCATTTTATTTTCTCTCTCTGCACATAATGAGACTGGGAGCTGGTTAAGTCAATGACCCGAAACCGATGTGACACCACTCGGTCGGTGGCTTTGATAACCGCACCACCATCTGACTAAACCACTAACCTAACCACTATTTTTTACATAATTCGCCGGGCTTTATTATTTGATGCCACAATCACAACACAACACGCTTCAATTGGAGATCTTGTCGCTGGCAAAAGTCACAGATTTGCGCTAATAGTTCATGTCAAGACACTAAGCACATAGCGAACTAATACAAACACAACCATCAAAATATGAGAACCCAAAAGCGAATCTAAGCCGAGGAATCCAGCTGGCATATATAAGCAGACAGACGAGCAGTTGGGTGTCATTCTTGGGGGAATATTTTAGCATCTTTATGAGGCTTAAACGAGATGGAAAGTTTGAAACTGGAGTCTAAACAAGAACAAACAGAACTCGTGTTAGATTTTAATTTTAGAGCCATGTGTGTGTGTGTGTTCTTTGGGGGGATTACACACATTAGAAACTTGAAACGCTCCAACAACCGATAGAAACTAAATGCTAGCTTAAATATTATTGAAACTGAGGTGAGAGAAGGTTTGAGGTGTTACCCCTTTGGAAGTGTTAGTTCCTAGAACTTTAAAGTCATAGTTTCCTTTTCGCATCTGCAATTACCGGGTCTGCCTCCCACCTTGACGGTAATTACAGACCAAATCTGCAGTCGAACGCATATTCAATGCCAGACCTTTGTTATCGATAAATGATTATTGACTTTTCAGTGGCAATTATTTATAGTCTCTCGGCTAATTCGCCTCGTCAAGTGCCGCGCCGTGCTGAGATTTGATAACTGAGGCGAGCCGCACCCCGAAATGGTGATAAGGTAAATGGCTAAATAAATACGCCTGATGATGAGCACACTCGAAATCAAGTGGAATATCCCAGAGCGTGTGCTGTCACTGTAATAATCTAGGATTTGCTTCCACCCCGGAAAATCACTCGAGAATCACTGTGCATGTCCACTATTACTACATACTACATGCTGCCTCCGAAACCTGTCGTCGCCTGCGAAACTAGTTTCAGGTATCTGCGCTCCCTGTGCTCCCTGTTTATCTGCTGCCTGAAATCCAGGTGAGCTGCCTCAGGTGGCACCTGCAGCAGGGCCCTGTGAAAGATTGGCCCAAGAACCAGGAACTGTGCTAATGCTAATTAATAATTAACATAATTACACATAGATTGCTATGTCGTCAGAAAAAATGCATTGCGAATGAGCCGAGACATGACAACAAAAAAGAAAAACTAATATCAACATCAATATTTATATCAAGATTTGTGTGCAGAGAGAAAAAAAAATGGAATAGATGGAATTTCTTGCGATTGACTTAATTATTTGTAACTTTACATGCAAAATGAATTCTTTTAGTTCAAGTGGCTTGACGTCACGCTAAAGTCTTGAATATATTTATTTAAGAAACATATATTCATATCCATTTTATTACGATTAAAAGTGTATAATTTAGACTAGGAATAGATTTATTTTTAATGAAAAAATGATATGAAAAAGGGATAAACTTTCCTAAATACTAGATAAATGTTTATTACAGATATATTTTCTATTACTAATAATGTTATTTATCTATCTTTACTAAACCAAACAAAACAAATCAATAAGATAACATATAAAACGTTATAAGGTATATAAAGGTTACACTATTTTAATTAGCAGACAAATTCAACTTATCCCAGAAAAAATATATATTTATAAACCAGATAAAAATACTGCTTTTGTTATATTGATAAGATAGTAAAAGTGTGGAAATTTCGACTTATTTTCTTGCCGTGTGATCGCTGCTCCTAAGACAAAGAAAGGAAAGGCCCGACCGGACCCGATAAGACCCCGATCGGAGAGGCAGAAACACCCGAGAGAGCTTCGCGTCGTCTGGGATCGGAGATCCCGCGTCACATATGCTGCCGGTCTATAAATTGGGGCGTCCAGACACACGCAGACTCAGTCGCAGAGCGCACCAGACCGGACCAGACCACGACCACAACTACGATCAGATCGAGCGTCGCCCCTTGCCTATCCGCGGGCCAAAAATAAACCAAAGTCATCGCACCGACGAATTAAATCGACAACAAAAAAGTCTGCAAAAAATAGAAAATACATTTCCATCTGCCAGCGTATCGATTCAGTGTCAAGTGGAAGCTGCGTAGTTGCCCGTTAGGAAAATTGTCAGGCCAAAACATCTTTCATGTCTTGCCAAAATCTTAGCTGCGTTCAGGCCAAAGACGTAAACAGCTGCCGCCGCACTCGCCAAGCGGCGATGTCAGCACTTTAACGC
>VNJR01004324.1:5843-33104 GCA_008042585.1 Drosophila punjabiensis | reverse complement strand
CATCAGCACCACGAGCACGAAGTAAGCAGCCTTAACGCCCGAGTCCGGCAAGTCCTGCTCCAGCCTTGCCGAAAGCAAACAAGCAACACAACCAACTTAATGTCAAAGAAAGGAGGCTAAACAGTGATTACTTTTACCATTAACAAGAAGTAAAATACTAGGAAACAAAACAAAAAAAAAACAATCAAGATAATCAAGCGAAATATGTAAATTTACACCGAAAAAATTTACTTAAATCTTAATTGTACAATAACTTCTTAATGAGAGACAAACTCAAAGATTTGTTCACGCCAAATGCGAAAAGATATTTCAATATTTTTTCCTCTTTGATCTACAATAACTTCGATTATAATTACACTTACACGAGTAAATCAGAACTTTAGCATTTAGTGTACGAAACATTGAATTTTGAATTCAGAAAAGCGAAATCTAGTTGTGCATTTTGTATATACATTTATCTATTGTCACATAGATATCGATATTGTTGGTGCTGCAAGCAAAGAAAACAAATAAAACGAGAAAGAAAGAATTAAATTAAATAAAGTGGAAATAAGTGGAAAGAAATGAGTAATCGAAACCGAAAGCTAACATTTTTGGGCGCCAGTCACCTACGACGGGAAAATAGTTAATGTTGTACAAAGAAATGTGTAGGTAAAAGCCAAAAACAAATAGGAATAACAAAGAAATGAAAATTTAAATAATAAAGTATATTTTTTTCAAATGTGGACTTTGAATGAACTGTAAAATATAAGTGTCAGGGAATTTGCTTCTGATTTGATGTTCTTTTTGTTTCGAATACAATGTAAAACTGGGGAATAAAACTTTACACTGATAGTATTTCCTAGTTTGTTGTATGTATAATTAGTGCATGGAGGAGCACCAAATGTCAAGCTCGGAGCCGATACCAAAAACGACTTCTGGAGTATTGAGACATACGGACATGGAGGGAAGAAGGAAAGCTCAGCGCATTGAAAAACACGAAAGCATTGTCTTAGTAACAAGGTATAAAGCAAACATTTTAAATAGATTCCAGATAATATAAAATAAGCTTAATTAATTCTTGTTTTTAATGTTTTATTTTTTCTTTATTTATCCATACATACATACATACATATGCTTACATACATATATCTCTGTACGATTTACGAACTAATTTAAATATTTATGGACTGTTAATTGAAGAACGCATCGTTTGAGCCAAATATTGCTGATGTTATTGCTGCTGTCGGGTAGATCGGAGCATTGCAGACGCGCCCTTTAATTACGATAAGTGTAAAGCTAAAATTTACAAGTTAAACTAACTAAACTCGTATGCATTTCGAAATCGCTAGAAGAATCCGTGCGCCATGGCGAGCGAGGCCAATTCAGTTGTGGAGCTTTACTCAATTAGTTCGTCCTTCCATAGGGTGTTGGTGTCTACCTTCTGTCTCACTCTCTCTCTATTTACACAAGTCACAAATTGTTTAACAAAAGATGTGTGTTCCTTTTTAGATTACTTAACCACTACATACAACATGGCGGCCATTTCGAATTGAATAAATGTGTTTTTTTGATCTTGCGCCGGCTTCAGAAAGTTTCACATATATGTATCTCTTCCCTCTGATCTAATCTGATGGATTCAGGTTTGTTACTTATTACTTTTTACTGACACTGAGTTTTCTTCCGTTTCCATCTCTTTCAATATTTACAAGAATCTGTCTTTAAACTAGTTGTTTTGTTTTTTGGAGGGCATCGAGAGTCAGTTACAGATCTGCAAAATAGAGAAGGAATTAATATATAACTTCTTTGGGGCTTGACGTAGGCTGAACTCACTCATAGTCTCCTGTTGGATCTCCACCTTGTAGGAGGGATTGTCGTAGGCCGCATCGCTCTTGCGTGGTGGCGTAATGGATGCCGTTTGGTGCACTCGCCTCCTGGTGATGATCAGGAGCAGGGCCAGTGTGGACATGATCGCCAAGGCGGCAATCACAGAAACCACAACCAGAGGTCCATAGTAATCTCCCACCGGTTGGTCCGTGCCCGCTGTTAGAAGTTTGCCTGTGGAAATAAATCAAATGAATTTATTTCTTGGAAATAATTCAAAAACTGAGTTTATACTAAAGCATTAAGCTCTATAATTAAATCTAGAATGTCTTTTAAATCTTCTACTACTCTTCTAATTTTATTCAAATATATATTCAAGTTTAATTCTGTATAAATTAAAATGGATGCTATTAAGATTTACATGAGATCAGTTTCTAAACTACGCAGCTTATTTAAGCTTTCTTTACCAAATAACTTAAATCCCCGAATGATTCTTTCAAAAAACTGCCGCACTTTAAAGAGAATAAGTCTTAGTTGAAAACCACAATATATATTACTACCTAATCATTCCAACTTACCAGTCTTTCCTGGGGTGGCCGGACCACCTGGCTTCGTGATGAAGTTGACCACGTTGCTCTTCTTGGTGTTGCCGTTCGTGAGGTACATCTCCAGCCACAGGCGATACTTGGTGCCCGGCTTGAGATCCATGATCAGGGTTCCTGTGGTGCTGTCCCTCTTGGCCACCTTGAACACGCTGGAGTCCTCCTTGCCAGCGTCGCTCTGGTAAATCGCCCGGTAGATGTGCACGAATTTGTCCTCCGGATAGGGAACTCCATTCCAGGAGATCTCCACGCTTTGGGTCTTTACCTTTGTCACGTTGACGGTCACATCGAAGCCGTAGACATCGATCTTAGGGGCAGTGCGCACCTTGATCATGTGTCCGGCGCGCAGTTCCGCACCGTGTCCGGCCAAGGGGATGTAGTAGAGTCCGATCTCGTAGCCCGTATCCGGCTGCAGGTTCTGGATCGTGTAGCTGGTGAGGGTGCGATGGATCAGGGGTGACGAGGAGTAGATCTTGCCCGTGAGCTCCTTGTAACGCAGCTGCACACCATCGACGTACTCCATTTGCTCATCGTTCAGCTTCTTCCAGGTAAGTTGCAGCCAGGAGGCATTCGTTTCGCTGACCGTCAGCTCGGGATCCTCGACGTTCTTGAAGATGTCCTGGAAGTCTGGCCTGTAGTCGGTGAATGGAGGCGGCGGCGTGATCGTCCTCTCTGGTGGCGTCTTCACGGTGTACACACTGCTCGTGGGCTGCGAATTGAGATCGCGCAGGATCAAGGTGATCTTGACCTTGTACAGTGAATTCGGTTCCAGCATGGGCAGATCGAACTCCATCTGGGAGGTGGCAATCAGGTCCTCGGGCGGCGCAAAGATCTGCTGTTCCCAGGTGGTGGTATCGTTGCTGGGGCCATTTGTGTAGCGAAGCTCCACGCGTCCATGGAGATTCACGTACACCTGGGGAACGGTGAAGACAATGCGAATGCTGCGAGGATCGATGGCCTCCAGGGTGTGAACCTCAATGTCAGGCTGCAGATTGCTTGCTCCTAGTTGGGTAAATTTAATCATAAGGATTTTTAGTTAATTTGATTTAAGGAAATGGGAATGTAGGTCATTCATTTGTGTGGTTAAAATTGGGAGTTATTTAATAATGTTTATAAGCACAGGGTTTTACTTTAAACAGGAAAGGAGCCTAACATTGGGATGCATATTTAATTTACAAATTAAATCATAAAACTTTTTTGTTGAAATTTGTACAATTTAAATTATTGACTCTGGCTGTTGATTCTGATTAAGAATATATATGAGTTATAATGACTTCACTAAATTTAAACAGAAAACATTCAAAATGATAATAAATCTATTTAATTGCATGTGGAACTGAATAGATATTATTATCTAATTTAAAACTTTAATGACTACAATTTTTAATAAGTTTTTGCTCATAATAATGCTTATAAACACAGTACGTGCCACCATCTTCCCACGGTGATCAACCTTTGTCCATCTCTGGCTTATGTTTAGTTAGTTAGTGTTTAGTTTGGTTTTAGTATTAAGTGCCCCGATATCTATTAACGGATTTCGTTCGGAAATCGCTCGAGTTGCGGATTAGCTGCAAGCATGACAATGATGGATGGTCTGTGTGCTATATGAGGGTGTAGGTGCTGGGTGAGTTGCGTGTGTTGTTGTGGTTTGGTTGTGTGTCTGTTGTTGAAGTTGTTGGTGTAGTCTCAGTTAGTACAGTAGAAACCTGTCGCAGTGTATTTGTGCTGGTTCTTGGAGGGCTGAGCAGAGTAGAGGAGATCTAGGGGTCTAGAGATCTAGGATATGTAGTTAAATGAACCTGGCTGCTGCTGCGGCTGAGGCTGTTGTTTGGTCAGCTTGTCCTGGTTCTGGTGCAGACTGTGCTCGCTGGCCTGCGTCGAGAGTCCGGAGGTGGTGCTGGAGCTGGGCAGGATGGTCTGCTGCCGGTGCTGTGGCGGGGTCGTCTGTTGGGGTTGGTGCTGCTGATGGAGCGTGGACGGAGGCACGCCCAGGCCAGGTATCACGGGATAGCTCTCGTAGGCCACTGGCTGCCCATCTACAATGGCAATTCCATGTCCTGGCGGTGGCGGAGGAACTCCACTGTGCACAATGGGCACATAGTGACCCGGCACCTGAGGCTGTTGTGGGTGTTGAGGATGTTGCTGCTGCTGCGGCGGTGGTCCTCCTGGAACCGTTTGCTGCAGGTGCTGCAGTATCTGTTCTATTCTGACTTGCTGGTGCAGGTTGTGGTTGTCCTTCTGTCCCTGGTTTGGAACAGGCCCCGGGTGGCCTGGATGCCCTGGGTGGCCGGGATGATTTGGCTGATCAGCACCCAATATGTTGAACAGATCCGACTGACTAGTGGGTACTGGTAGCGGCTTGCCTTGGGGCGTGCCATTGGGGTTGATGTCGTATGGCTCATAGGGATTATAGTCCTCGTAAACGGGCTTCACGGGATTGTAGAAACCGTAGGGTCCGAGGTGCTGCTGCTGATGCGGATGCTGGTGACCGAACTGGAAGGGAACAAAGCCGCCGTTCTGTGGCAAGGGACCTTCCTGCTCCTCCGGTCGATCACCGTCGAAAATTACATCGTTCTGATGTTGCTGCTGCTCCTGCTGCTGATTGTGCTGATGCTGCACCTTCTTGTGACCCTTCTCGGGTTTCTCCGGTTTCTCGAAGATGCCCAAGCCTCCAACAGCCTTCGGCGGCTTGCCGTCCAAGGTGGGATAGAAGGCACCACTGCTTGTAGAGGACTTCTTGTCCTCGTCCTTTCTGATCTGGGGCACTTTGCCAGCTGTACTTGTCGCTATTGTCGCTGTCGTGGTTGTGGTTTCTGTTATCGGTTGCATGTTGGATGGTTGGTTGGTTGGTTGTTGGTTTTGTAGTTTGATTATTTACAAAATGCATAGCGTGAATAACAATATTGAAATTGGTTGTGATGAGCGTAGAAAATAAAAACAAAGTAAAACGAAATTAAATAGCATGTCAGCGCCATAAAAAGTGGTTGGTGAGATCAGAGATAACTTAAAAAAGTAGCAATAGCGCAGCCAATCAATTAAGCAAATTAAACAAAAGCAAACAAAATAAAATAATAATCAAATCGAAATAAAAATACATTTTTTTTGGAGTGAACAATGAAGCGATTGGATGTAAATAGCATGCAATGTCCCAGAAACAGGGTTACTCTGTGTTTACCATTGGCTGGAATCGAGCTCTGTGTGGCCTCCTCCTCCTGCTCCTGTCCAGCAGGTCCGGCCTTGGGCGATTGCGGGGCACAGCTCCAGTGCTTGCAGCACTCGTCGTCGGGAATGGGCAGCAGGCGGGCCAGGGCGGGATGGCAGGGTAGATCCGCAGGCGGGAGAGCTGGCACTGGCGGACAGGCCGCCCGACACTCTACGCGTCCGTTCTCACAGTAGCAATGCTGGTCGCAACCTGGTCGGGAGGAGAAGCCGTGATCGAGGGAGAAGCGGATGAAGGTGATTGAGCCACGCTCTTACCTGTCAGGTTAGCCGGAATTGGCGACCAGTTCTCGACCTGGACGCCCTGGTAGGAGCAGGTGCCGTTGTCCACGCACCTCATGCTCTCCGGACAGCAGTTTGGCGGCGAGGGCTTGAAGTCAGCCGGCACGGGCTCCCAGCGGATGCAGTGCGGGTCCTGGACGTCCAAACCGAAGTTCGAGGGGCACTCTAGCTTGGCGCAGTGCACGCCCTGCTCGTTGCAGAGGCACAGCTGCTCGCAGCCATCGCGGAACTGCTGGCCCACCTCGTACTCGGATCCCTTGAAAGTACAGCTGGCGGCGGCATGTCCAGCATCGCGAGCCTGTTCCTGGAAGGCGAAGATGTTGTGCTCGCCCGACTCCTCGTTGTTGCTGCTCTGTGCAGGGGTTGGCTGCTGCTCGTGGTCGTCCAAGGTGACGTCGCAGAGCTCCAGCTGACAGCACACATCCTTGGGATCCTTCACATACACGCACTTATCCGCCCGCGTGTGGTTCCGCTCCGGACAGCGGGGCCGGCAGTCCATCACGCCGCCCTCGGCACAGTGACAGATCTGGTCGCAGCCGATCTCCAGGCGCTCCCGGAACTTGTAGATGCTGCCCATGTGATGGCAGTCGGTGCGCGGCTTGGGCGTGGCTGCAATGTGTGGTGGTGGCAGTGACGGTGGCGGTGGCGGTGCAATGGGCGATGGGCGTGAGCAGCGGGATGGGACATGGGTATATGGAAGGCACAGAGAACACGGCAAATGTTAGAAAGCTTGGCCAGCTAATATTGGCATGAATAGGGAATGCAAAAGAAGCATCTACGACTATCTACAAAGCCACAAAAAGCCAGGACTAGAAGTCATCTTTAACGTTACTTACCTTCTTCCTCAGCCGGCGGCATGGTCACGGCAGCCGACTCTCCTGTGGTCTTTTCCGTGGACGGTGCAGCTGCCTCTGAGGCCACCACTGTGGGTTCTAGCAGTGGCTCGCTGCACTCCATGATCCTGCAGCACTCGTCCTCCTCCACGACCTTCTCCCGGCAGTTAGGATTGGCCATGCTGCGCTGGCTGCCACGGGGATAGCTCAGTCCCCGGCAGCGCGGCTCGCACATCCAGTCGCCGCGGTTGCAGGTGCATTTCTCGTCGCAATCCCGATCCATCAACTCGCCGTGCTGTAAATTATTGAAATAGAGTTGAGTCAAGATTCTTTAATATAATAATACCCTGAAGATTTAGGAGAGCTTACTTAAACTAGAAGCTAAAAATATAAAAGTAAAATGTAAAGCTTGACTCTTTTCTGGTTCTAAACAAAACCTTATTTTACTCAGATTACCTTAAGCAGCCTCATTTCATTTCTTTCTTTCCCTTTTCCAATTATTTCCCAAACAATGATCACGACTTTCACTATCTCTGGAAACCCACAGATTACACCAATAATCGCTGATCACAAAGCCTAAGAACAATCGCAAATTGTACCGGTAATGCCTAAGATTGACCCACTAACCCACTTTTTTTTTGTCAAAATACATTTCCTTCGCTTTTTTATTTGTTGTGTAAAAGCTATTTGCGAGAAATTACGTTAATTTGCAGAGTTAACTAAACAAGTGAGTGGAGTGGAGCTCATCAATCATCAGGCCTGTTGACTGAAGGCAATCATGGCCAGAAATTTCCTGCTCTCTGCGAAGTGCTCCAATAACCAAATATGTCATATTTCGACGAAGCCCTTACTTGTCCGAAGGAAGTTCGTGGCCAGAGTCTTTTGTTTAGCAAAGCAGTTGGAGTTTCATTTAATTAAGAACCTTCTGTAGGCCTAAGCTGAATTTCCCAAAGCGTTCACCCAAGTTCTCAGGTGCAAATATTCACGCCCCTTTGTTATTATGGCCAGTAATATTTTAATGGCTCCAAGTTCCCCGACCGTCTCGCCCTTCCTTAATGGCAGCTAATGAGCACAATTCTTGTGAACTTCGGAGTCTTTGGCGGATATAAAGCCCAAGTAACGCCCCAAAACGCCCACTTTGGCACCATAAACTACTGAAAAGGAAAACCGAGAAAACACTTGGCAAACTGTGCAATTTATTTGATTATTTTTTTAGCTATTTGGCTGCTCACTTGAAAAGCATTTGTGGCATGCGGCTTGGCATGTTGCACGTGTCCGCCAATCGATAGCAATTTATAAAAAATAAAATACAAAAAAAAACCCAAGAAGGAGATGGAGGAGGAGGTGGGAGGGCGAGAGGGAGGGCCCGTCCAACCGCCGACAACAATTCATTAAAAGTGAAAGCAAAAATTATTTCATATCGAAGCGAACCGCAAACTCGATTATGAAAACTACAACACAAACAATTTAAAAGATTAAGAAAAGCGATATTAACAAAAAGAGATGAGAAGTGGGCCAAGCCGAAGGGGAAATGCTCTTTTTGAGGAAACCAAGTTCCCTTATCGGAAATTATATTAAAAACTTAATAAGCACTTGTGTTTGGCTCTGCTCTATTAACTTATTCAATTGTAATATAACAATTTAAATAAAGGTTTCTTTTAAGTAAATTAATAGTTAGAGTATTTTTAAAAAGGAAAAGCCCTCGATCGTTTAATTAACACAAAATCAACACCCAGAGTCGGGGTATCGCCGCGGAAAATGGGTTGATCAGTAAGTAGTGCCAGCTGCAGGCACTGCTCCGGCCACATCCACCAATTTGCAGATACTATATATATATATACACACAGATATATCGACGGACAGCCGATGCAAGCCCAGATATGGCGTCCATGACTGGACGCCATTATGCGGACTGGAGAGCCTGAGTGCAACGTTTGATGAACACGTCACAGTTGGACAGACGCACAAAGGCGTGTAGCAATTTATTGAAATTTCAAACTGACCGAGGCTGTTAATTGGCCGAGAGATAAGCCGGCGGACTGCCGTTCAAGCGAATCATTCTAATTTGTATAAATTTATCCAATGACTTATCTAAAATGCCGGCAATTGTCACATAGTAATGATGATGATGGCTCTGGGGACTGGGCTGGGCCACAGACAACGATGCGATGTCAACATCAATCACAGCCCAGCAGTTTCTTGGAATTTTCCTCTGTTCAGCTTGCCTTTTTCGTGCATTTTTCTGTTAATTTTGAGGTGCGCAAAAATATTTGCATAATTGCCGCCTGGGCGAGCAGGCAGCCGGGAAAAGCCACCCGAATATTTTTGTGCCTTTTTTTCGAAGTGCAGAGAGCAGCAGCAGCTGCGCCGGAGGCTGCCGTGAGCCTGACTCTGGGTCTGGGTCTGACCGGTTTCATTATGAGCACCAAACTCGTTGCCATTATGCAATCCAGGTGACGACAAGGCAAATTGGAGTTGCGTGCCAGGAAGTGGGCACAGGCAGACGTAGAAATGGAGGCGTTTGCCAGTCGCTTTCTCTACGCCTGCCTTATATTCTACTTCGATAAGGTGCCATTTTGGCCTGAATTTAGACTTTAATTGGTATCTTTCAAACCTAGAATTATTGCATCTTTGTGGCCTTGGCTCTGGCCGGCTAAATCTGCCTAGAATACGAGTTTGATATAAATGAAATTTGGCACAGACCTGATAACAAATTAAGCAACAGATCGAATGATTTCATAAGTTTTAATTATTCGGACCAGTGGCTCCGAATCAACTTCCTCGTTGGCGCAGATTGTCATAAACAAATAAACGTATTTCCAGTTTTTATAAAGTGCAAATTTATAGAAAATCGAGGGTATGTTATATCATTTCGTTATTATTGCATTTGTATTATTTCTATCTGAGAGAAGCTTTTGAAACAGAGGTTTAATTATTATTTCCTTGGGTTGACTAAGTATTTCCTCTCAAAAAATCTTCCTTTACGCTCTAATAAACCTTGTAAAATTGTACAAAGATCTTATGACTATATTTAATTGCAATACTAACCTTATAGCTCTTGTTGTTGGCCAGACACTCGCGCTGCATGGTATCCCCGCTGGCAGTGATCTCCACAATTTTTGGCATTTCCGTTTCCGGCTGGACAGTGGTCGTTGTCGTTGAGCTGGTGCTGGTGCTGCTGCTTGAGCTACTGCCCCCATTCTGATCCTCGTCCATGTCCACATCACTGAGATCCATGAGCTGCTCGTGAGTGGAGCCATTGTGGTGCAGGAACAGCTCCACATCATCGCCGCCGCCCGCAGATCGTCCCTCGCCAGCGAAAGCCACAAATGGCGATGGCTCCGAGGTTGTGGTGGTGACAGAGGCCTCGGTGGTGGAGCTGCTTTGGCTCAGTACCTCCTCCGACTTCTTCTCCTTCTGCTCCTCCTCCTCCTGCTGCTGCTCCTGCCGCTGTGTGTGTTGTCCTTCAACAATGTTAATCACTGGACCCGACTCACTGTCCGGCAATATGGTGGTGCCTGTTTCATTTTCTGGCTCATTCATATGCATGGCGCGTGCTCGCGATGTGGTTGGGGATGTGGCTGTAGACGGGGCAGGGGATGTGGATGTGGTTGTGGATGTGGACTCGGCCGCTGCTGATGGCTCAGCGGTTGCCTTGTTCTCCTGGCTGACAACAATGCCGGCCATGCTGGATGTCGACTCCTCGGTGCTGGTCGAGAGCATTTGATAATCTTCGTGTTCGGCCAGGCGATCATGATTCTCGGACAGTATATGCACATGATAGGGATCTTCTTCGCGCTCATTCGGCACCGCACCCTCCGTGCTGGCTGTTGTTGTTGGCGCTGCTGCAGTCGTACTGCTGGACGTTGCTGGAGGAGGAGTACCTGTTGTCGTCTCAACCCGTTTGTCACTCTCGGTTTCGCCGGTTTCCTCGCTGTTGCCGTTGCCGTTGCTGTTGCTGTTGCTGGCCGTTATGAGCGTCGCTGGGTGTCGGAAATTGTTGAGATCCTTGACCACGTCGTCCTGTTCGGTGGAGATCTGATTGAGCTCATTCTGCTGCAGCTCGCTCTCCTGCTGATGCTGTTCGCGAAGCATCTCGGTGGTGGCATCATCGCTGCCACTGCTCTCGGCGTGCTCATCCCGCAGGGGTATGTGCTGGATGTGGCTCTGGTCGGGCTCTGTGTGCGAGAAGACCAGGTGCTGCTCCGTCTCTTGGCGCGGCGTGGTCGTGGGCTCCGTGGAGGTGATCGGTTCAATGCTGGTCGAACTCACACTGGTCGAGGAGTCCATGATGGGCAGAATGGTGGTTATCTCTGAAAAATAAAAGAAATTAAGACCATTTATTAGATAAAAATAATAAATAAAAGTCTTGGGAAGGTTGTCTTGAATTTAATTCCGAAACTGAGTCACCTTAAAGGTAAACAAACTCCACGGCTTTGTCCCACATTTACGGTAACTGGCAAACCGAAATTCTTGCGCCATTCTAGCGGAAACCACGTAAATCGTATTGGAAATATCTCACGCGTCTCATCATCATCATCAACATCATCGTCATCCGCAATTCGCATTGGCAACGCCATCATTGAAACGTAATTTCTGTTTTTGCCTCAGCAACGGCCGCAGCATCAATTCCCCAAAATCTGCAAGGTATTCATTAAGCCCCGTCTGCTGCCTGTGTCTTCTGGCTGCTGAATCATCATCCATAGGTCGGCCGAGCGCGGTCCATTCTTGGAAGACAAGCCCCGGCCAAAATATCTGGCAAGCCTCATCTTTTATGATATAATTCTTGTTTCTCTCCCTGCTTCTTTTTCTCACTTGTAAAGCTCTTTTTTGTTTTGGGGCTCACATGTTGTTCTTTTGTGATTTTCCCCAGTCTCTTCTCTTCTCTTCTCTCTCTTATATAATTACATTTGTTTTTGGGCTTGGCTCCGGGGCGCAGAGCTCATGTCATAAATAAAAGACGACCTTAGTAAGAGGTCTTTAAGTCTTGTGTATTATAAAACAGGCACAAAAACACTTGACTTGCTTTTGGGCTGGCCAACAGATACAAGATTGCCTCTGCTTGGATCCCAGCCGGTGTTCGCAGGAACATTCAATTAAGAGTTAATTCATTAATGGGAACTTGAACTTGATTGCTAATTGCTGCACTTGAACTTCGAGGGAAAATAGTAGTACGAATAAATCTGTATTGGTCGAGAGTTTAGGATTATTCGAAAAGAGTTTTGGTGGGAAGCGATTCATCATCCAATTTCGTAATTGAGTCAATCAATATTCATTTAGCCGGGACATAATGATCTTTGATTGCTCTCTGGCTGCCAAAAGAATTTCAAAAATTTCCATTCGAGTGTTTCGAAGACAGTTTAGTTCCATTTCAGTAATAACTACGAAATGGGGCTCAGCTGCAATTTTCAACGGATCCGAGCACTCGATCATTCCCTTCGGAGTGGTAAATAGCCCTTCCGAGACGCACATGGCCGCCGCCGCTGACTCATGGATGACGCCGCTAGGAGGCTGGGGTACAAGGGACAGGCCGGAGTAGAATGCGACCCCATGGGGACGGCACTTACCCAGTCAAGTCCTCCGCCTAGACAGGCCTGCCGGGAGTGTGGGTGAAGAGAGAGGCCAGCCCCCGATCCCCCGATCCCCGATGGGGACTGTCATGCATGCGTGGTAATAGGCATTAAAGCGGACCCTGGTACCTGGTCCCTGAACGCCTTTTCGCCCCTCACCTGGTGCAGACGCAACAGTTGTCGTCGCTCCAATAAGAAAGGAGAACTGAAATTTACTGTGGTACTCGACGCTCGGAGGCAGTCAGTCAGTCGGACAGCCAGACAGTCGGAGACAGCCACAGAATCGGAGTCGAAGTTGCAGTCGGCATGCAACGGACGCCAATTTAGCGCTAAAAAATCTTTACAATTAAGAAATAGCTACGATATGTAAATACCCTTTTTAGATATTCTACATGAGTGTGGTTTACGGAATAATTTAGATAAAATATAGTGGATTGACGGCTACAAATAACCCTTTACAGAAGATATAACCAGTTAAAAATTTTTATATATTAATACCACCTCTTCTTCGAATGGATAGACACCTCTGAAAAGTCAGGGTATATAACCTATCAGAACTTGACTCGGTTCGTTAGTCTACAGAGAGAATGGGAGAAAGAGACCCTAGCCGATTTCTATACGGAGAGAGAACATCTTTATGTGTGTGTTTTATGTTTTAGCTGTTGCTTTTATTGTTGTGTCGGGACCCAAGCTTAGGGTTACTGACATGAACCTTGAATTTTAGTTCGTTATGCTGCCGCTGCCGCTGCCAGCCTCCAGCACCAAGTCGAGCTCCAGCTCCAGCTACAGATCCAGCTCCAGCTCCAGCTAGGGCTGCCATTGCAGTTCTTGGCTCTCGGTTCTGGGACTCTTCGACGGGCTGTTTGCTGTCACGGTTAGTCGTTTATAATACCCGAGCTGTTCGAGGTTCGTGGCGGTGCTGCTCCCACTCCTTGGGCTTTGTCTGTTTTTACTTGGCGCACAATTTGTCTTTTACTGTCATTGATTTTCATTTTTCACTGGCACTCGTTAAGCGTTCTTCCAGGCTTCTTCAATTTATGTATGAATATATACGTATATATATTTATATACAAGTCTGGGTACATGCTGCAGAGAGATGGGACTTGTTTGGTGGTCTGCCTTTCCGTTATGCAAGTTTTTGCCTTCGGTTTTTATCCCCAACTTCAGCGAGTGCATTCAAAAGACTAAAGCAACGAACTTGGTCCGCTTTTGTTCCTGCTGCTCGCCGTGCAAAATGGGTTTTCGGATTAGCATAGTTTATGACTCAACGCCAAGCCGGTCAGCTAGCCAGCCAGCTTGATTATGATATATACATACAGCTATATACATTTTCTGTATATGCAAGCGACAACCGCCATCGCCATAGCCATAGCCACACCACCGCAAACAATCACCCGAAGACAGGCCACTTATGCAGAAATGCAAAACTGCTGTCCGGTAGTTCGAACTCATTTGCGGTTTTTCTAAGTCGCCGCACGTTCTGCGGCTCCAGCAAACAAACAAATGAGCAGCAGCAGCAGTCACAGTCCAAGTCAGATCCAAAGGGGAGCCCGGTACGTTCATAAGTGATGTGCTTAGAATCGACAAGCTGCTATGGAGCGTTGCATGCAAACCGGATGTCTTTGTTAGTTGTTCTTCGGGGGCAGGGCTACCTTTGATCCTAGGTCTGATAATGCCTCGAAATGTGCGATAAATGCGAAGGAAAATGAGGGGGGTTTCTTGGTCTAATGAGACCTTGAACAGAAGTTTACTGTTTAAATATAAAATGTTGCTGGCATGTACCTCACTATAAGAAAACTGTAAACATAAATCAAAAATCATATATCAACTCATATATATTATACTAAAATCTTAGTAAAAGCAGATTATTCTTCTTCATGTTTTCTATCTTAAATTTCTGTTAGCACATACAAATTTATATAATTTCAAAGAGTTTTTGATGGATTCCTATAATTTGAATTGATATTACCAAATAGACAAATAATAATTCTTATACTTAATCTAAAACTGTAAGCTTGCTTTCTTTAAAGGTTATTACTTTATCAGTTAAAAATCGACGTAATTACATTGCTAAGCACACATAATGGTTTTCATTCCTTCCTTGATCACCTTGTTCTTGGGTATTTACCCAACCCCCATTGAGGCCACTTTACACTTGACCCATAAACACTGCCCCCCCGTCCAGTAATTATTCTGTTCCGTTCCTCCCATTTTGATATTCTTTTCTTCGATTTCCGTGTCTATACTTTTGTCCCGTGGTGTTGTTGCCCGTGATGGCAACGCAGCCAACCGGAAGCGTAGCTCCATAGTGCACATCGCCTAATGACCATTCCCTGCCCACGCCTCTGATCCCCGCCAGCAGTGGCTGCTCCACCACTCGATTAACCGAGTTTTGTAATGCGCAAAAAGTGTCAACAAACAATATATAAAACGGGGAATAGAGTTGGGTTGTGATCGACAGGGAAGGGGACCCGAAAGGGCTTTCCATTTTGGGGTTTGGGCAATGTAACGGTCATGCCTCAGAGTGTGTCATGAATCCGAAATGAATACACTCGAATATTCGGCGTATTATGTGCAGCTGCTGTTGGCTGTGGTCCGGTTTTAGCTACGAATTATAAACAAATTCGAAATTCGAATTGATTACGCAATTTACGACGCTGATGTTGCCTGCATTCGAGTCCGTTTGCCTCTCTTTTTGGGTGTTAATTTTGATTATATTTTTGTTTTAATTAAAGCCAGAGCTCAGAGGTTTTCCTATTGTATTTGTTTTAGAAATTTGCCGACGCTAATGAAATTGCGCGGCCTTTGTCCGCCACCAAAAAGATGATAATCCACAAAAGGCGAATATGGAAATTTGTGTGAAACGAAGTGTTAAATTTCAATGTTGCCGCCGTTGTATTGAAATGAAAGATCATACATTTTTGACGGCAAGGCCTCAAAGTGATTATTTTAAGAATTATTTATTTCCTGATTTTTATTCGGGGCGGTTCCATTACGATATAATCACAGGGGAAAATGTACCCAGCTTTATCGTAAACTCATCTCCATTGCAGCTAACTGAGCTGACCGCCAACCCAAATAGTTCTTGGCCTTTTATCGGCCTTTCTATCGCGCTGGCTAATGACACAAAAGAGAGAGGGAGGAAGAGACATAGAACAGGTATGAAAGTCAGTCGGGTAAGTAATCTCTGATAGGGTAAAATTCCTCAGCGCCATAAAAACAACAGCCACAGCAATATCATTAACGGACCAAAAGAGGGGAAGACACTGTTTGACTCTGTCTGCGGCAATAAAGCAAAATTATTTCCCAACCAACGCCAGTATTTGACCTTTTTCAACTCGAAAGTTCATGTGCATCCAACATTCAGCGGCATCAACAACAAAAATGCTGCTTGACCCGGCTGCAAAAGGGGAGTAGGAGGAGGAGGAGCCGCATCTAATGCCGAAACAAAACACGTTTCAAATGCTGCCAAGAGCGCGTGTCATTGTCCATTCCGGAGTTCGAGCTGAAGGAGCCCGAGAGAAAGACCTCTGGCAGAAGTATTATTAACAACAATACTTATGACTAAACACACAAACGCTACTTAGCCGGCTCTACTTGCAGCATGGGCTTACTGTATCTATGTATCTCCGTACTTGTATCTCTGTACTTGTATCCGATCTCAATGGAATGACACCAGCATAACACACACTCTTTGCCACCTTGCCAGGTGAATGCGAGTTGCTTGGCCGGCCATGAAATCGAATTGGAAGTGGAGTTTGGATTCAGATTCGGAATTGGACTTGGGATTGGAATTGGAGCTAGCAAAGTGAGCGAACGTATTGTGCACTGCTGACTAGCCAACTTGTAACTTGTGTCTAAGTGCGTTGGAAATTGAAGGTCAATTGAATGGCACAAGCCAGCGAAATAGACGATGGACGTTGGATATATAGTATACCAGAGACTTTAAGTAAACAGAAAAACATTTAAAACAGAAGTCAACTGACTCAGGTTCTTCACAAAATAAACTGATAATAATATGTTACAAGCTTAATTAAAGAGCTTTGGGGGGTTTAAATTATAATAATACAAAATAAAAGAACACACTTTAATTTACTCATGCTTAACTTGACAAATTAAACAATGTTTATTCTATTAAAATGGATCTAAATTACTTTTAAAGTCATGAGAAGATACTGTTTAGTTTGTTATTGTGACTTAAGGTTAAAGACCCCTCTTCATCGGCCGCTTCATTAGGTTTCCCATTATATAACTACCCACAAATCCCCCCTTCTAGTTAATGTTTTAGCACACCTAACAGTAGAAGTTATTCATAACATGTCATTATATTAATTTCCATTCTTTCAGTGACTGCTCCCGCTCTAAGCTGGAACTTCCTGTCCACGTTCTCTTTCTCTCTCCGGCTCTCGGCACCGTTCAATGGCACAGATAATTGCCACAGCACACACGCACACTTGCACAGCTAAGTATTTGCAATTAAAATGCATTAATTAGCCGCACATTGCCTTTCTGTGCTACATTTTTTCCGACTGCAAGGCGGTGAGAAAAACATACTCGCACACGAAAAAAATTATCTAATTGTACGAATTCAAGACAGCCGACGCAGGTCTAGACCGGCGGGGGATTGGGGCAGGAATTGCATGATACTCTAAGTGGAATTGATGCCATTGCTCAATGCATATTTCAAACAAGTTGCAATTAGGCTGCATTTATGTATTTTGATTTGCGCCCCTGACATAAATCGGATTGAGCTCAGGCTCAGGCTGAGGCCGGGTTTTCACTTGCTCAACCCGTTTGGTTCTCTCTCTCTGCTCGATGGGAGATTTCGAGGCGGAGAAAGCCCACAAATCTGGCGTGGAAAACCCACTCAGAGTTCAGAGCCCATAAGTGATGTGTGTGTGCTTTTTTCGTCGACACTGCCAAAGTTCGGAGCATCCATAAGCCGTGTGTTTATGGCCAAAATGTTAATTGTCTCTGTCTGCACTTTCACGCGTCTGTATCTGGATGCTGTGTGCTGGGTGTCAATGTACAAAGCCACACTAATAATAATAATAATAATAATAACAACAGCCGGTGACAGCAACAAAAAAAAAGCCCACCGGCTAACGGCCAACAATTAGCAATCGCTTCGCGTTGTTGCTGCCATTGTTGTGTTTGTCACTCCACACATAACACTTAACCTGTTTTTTCTTTATTTTTGCGAACGAACCAGCTCTAGCTAGCCGGTTGAAAAGCCTTTTTTAAGCTACTTTTACTTATCGGTTCATTATAGCGGTCGCCTGAAATTCGCCAACTAATCAAGCATGAACCCCTTTCGCTTCGGGGTCCAGCGGTTCGGGTCAGAAATCACGCACCGAATGTTGCCACACCCTCAGCAGAAAACACATATGTACTATATACATATATATATATCTTTGCAGTATCCATGCATTTCTCACATTCGTCTGAAATCGGTATCCTTGAAAATATCGCGAAAACAAAAGTCTGCCTTTTTCTGCAGAATTTCTCGTGTTTGCGCCGACGAATAAATAAATAAAAAAATAAAAGCCAAAAACATCAGACAGGTAAATAAACAAGAAACCAGAAAATGCGAGGAGCAAAGGTAAGGGTAAGGGTAAGGGTGATCACATGGGAGTAGCAAACAAAAGACTTAGGCAACGAACTTGATGTTGCACCTCTGACGCAGACTCTCGCTTATATTCCATTCAGCAAGATTTTATGTTTTATTTTCGCATAAATGTTAGCTTGTCATCCCTGAACATTCGAAAAGCCAACAGCTTCTCACAGTTGAGATGATACCGAAAAAAACTCACGACAATCGTGCCAGAAATATGTAAATTTCACTTTGCTATGATTTGTAAAAATAATAAACAATCAACAAGTCGGCATAATAGCAGGTCACTCTGTCTTTTCTCATTTTTCATTCACCAGTTTTATATATATTATTATTTTTTCAACCACTTTAACGCTGCCGTAGGTTTTCCCTTGAAGAAAGTGAGCCGAGACAAGTTGTTCGTTAATTGAGGTCGTTACTTGGGACTCGTGTTATTTACGTTATTGAATTTTATAGATTTCGTGATGCGTGCCAATTGTGCAAGAGACCTCGTGAAAATATATATATATTTATTTATTTTTGGCAAGCCATTTAGTGCAGTCAGTCCCTGACTTGCAATGCCAACGCATTGAAAATTGCTCAATAGGATTTTTTTCTGCACTGCGGTATTTATGAATTTTTTTTAGCTAACCGCGTCATATCAAGGCCATAATTTAGCACTCGTTTGGGGCCACAAAACGGAAAATTAACATAAATGATTTACGTACTCGACATTCAAGTACAACAGCAGCCAGCTGCGGTGTGCAATTTTCCAACTCATTAGTGTTAGTTTGTTGAATTTAGCTGGCCTCTGAGCGTTTCTTTTGGCCGTGGGTTTTCCACAGCCAAACAAGTTGGCTGTCATGCGGTGAAAAAAGGTCGATAAAGCCGGGATATCCCCCCAGACATTGAGCTTTAAGTGATATTGAATTTTGATTGGAAAAAGTCATTAGGGAAAGCCAATTAAAAAGCCGTAATACCTGCCAAAGTTCACATGGAGAGTCTTTTTGTAGTCTAGTGTGGTTTCTACATCTGTCAATCCATTGACTCTTTACAGACTCGTTTCAGTTGCTTTAACTAAAGCCTAAACCCGTTTGTCAACTGTCTAAAGTCTTGCTCAATTATTGATTTGTAAATATATGCATTTGTTTCAATTACATAATCCAAAAAAACAAGTCCCCTTGCTGCCCACTCGCCACCTAATTAATTAACAGCTCCATTCACGAGATTCCCATATTTAAAGGCAATCAGGCATCAGGTGTGGTGTCTTCGCGTAACTTCGGTTGTGGGTGTTCCATCTGTCAAATCTGTCCAATGACTAATTGCTATTTATTATTTCTTGCTAATTTTCTAGGTACATCTTTTCGTAAAAGACATTCCACGTTGGCGTCGAAATGCCAACTCCCAAAATTACCCGAGGCTCACACAAAACTGTTTTGGGTACGTAGGTTAAGGGCATGAGTCATGTCTGTAGCTGCTTTGCATTTAAATTGAGTAATTTGTGAGGGCCGAGCTAGGCCCACCGACCTAATACTTGTTGTTAGATCTCGTTAACTTCCCCATGGCATTTATGGCAGCCCGTCCCCTTTATTACAATACACATTCCCAAACCCTTTACCAATTTTTGTAGCCAACTATCGATCTGGACTGTGTGTGTGGCCCCTCCTAAGCTTCGTTTTATCGAGTCATCATTGAGCCAACAAGATGAAAGGGTAACAAGACAACCAAAACAAGACAAATTGAAGTTTTACGAGCTAGCCTGCAATGCGAAGCGTTTGATGTGCAGCTGACATTAAAGCCAAGACATGAAGAGTCGGGCTAATCATAAAACTGTTACAGCCAAGAACTCGGTCATTAAACTGGCAACCTAATTTTTTCTTGAACAAAACTCGATTGGCTTTGACAAAACACCGAACAATGAAGCCTTTCACTTTTGCACTGTTCACTGAAGAGATACAGCACGTGCAGGAAAGTTCATTGTCTGCCAGATGATCAGCAGCATGTTGGAATGTTCTAAGTAATTATATGATTAATTTCTCTTCACTCTACTCTACTACTCTTTTCTTTAAAGAAGTTTTAAGTTAAGAAATCTAAACTCAAATAAATAAATTGCAATACAAAATTGACAACAGTCCAGCTCAAACTCACAAAATGCTGCACTGATATTACCTTAGCTATAAAATTGAACAGACTTAGTTTCAGTCATTTTAAAATAGCCATTAACTTGTACTATATCTCAGAATATATACATATAAGAACCTCCTAGTTCCTTCTGTTCATTACCCTATTTAAAAATTTTTAATTCTTCAAGAAACTTGTAAAATTATTATGCTTTAACCCTCAGGAAGTTTTTCTTTAACTGTAGCCTACATGTAACTCTTAACAGATTTTCACTTTGATATACCGCTCAATTAACTAAGTAATTCAACAGGAAACAACTCATATACAAATATCCCACTCTCCCAAATTTTCTTGCAGTCATTAATCCAAACGAAAATTTCTTTTGTGCGCTCCATTTAACCAAATCGGAAAATAATTATGGAGAAATGGCTTACAAATCGGGACGGAATGGCTAAAAAGGGCGGCCCAGAAGTCACGCACCGGCGCGGCGTTAATTGGTGGCTCCGAGCCAGAGCCAGAGCCAGAGACCGAGATTTGATTGCGGCTGAGGTGAGATTAAAGTGTCTGGCGAGAGCTCGGGCTGAGATGGCTCTCGTCTAGTGGAGCGTCGTCGCCGCGTTTAACCGGCATCTATAATTTTCATGGCTTTTGGGCTTTTCAGACTCACCAGCTTCGGATTCGGACGGATTCGATATGTTGGCCGCCTCAGTTGTTGTTGTCGTCGTCGTCGTAGTGGAAGTTAAAGTCGTTGAACCATCCGCTGCCTCAGTGCTGATGCTGATGCTGCTGTTGTTGCTGCTCTGTTCTACGGCAATTGTTGTGGATGAGGCTGATGTGGTTGGTGCATCTGTTGTGGCATCCAGCACAGGCACTGCTGTTGTGGCTGCCGCCGAATCCTCGCCTGCGGGCGCAGACGCCGCTTGCTCAATTTGAATGCCGAGCAGCAGCAGTCCGCAGAGAGTGGCCAGGCAGAGGCTCCTCCACGGGATCGCGGAGGCTGAATGGCCTCCGGCTTTTCTCCTTCTACACGTTTGCATTTTGGTTACTTTTTCTCTTCCTTTTTTTATTTTTGGTTTTTCTACTGCTTTGATTTAAGCTTTTTCTCACACGTTTGCACTTGTTATGGTTGTTAACTTAAAGTAATCTTCTGTAAATGCGGAATTAAATTAATTACAAGTTTGAGGATCGGGTCCCTCGATAGCTCATTATTGACTTTTGTTCACTCTTGTGGCCCGTTGGTAAGTTTTCTCTTTTCGGCTTTCCTTTGCGGTTAGCTAAGTTCACACGACATTTGTTTGGCTCAGCGTTTTCTGTGACTTGTCATTGGTTCGGTTTGGTAACCCCAAATGCTGTCATTTCCGTTGAAAGTCGGTTGAATAATGATCTCTCAAGTGTCAAGTGCCTGTATTTTGCCAGTCGATTTGTTCAATGATTTGTTAGCTCACTGAAAGCTGGAAAGTTGCTGCTGGGCTAAGCCTCAGACCTGATTTATCTACAAATAGCTGCTAATGTCTAACTTCATAAATGTCTGTACATGTGTAGAGCTTTCAAGTTCTAAGTGAGTTATAGGAAAATGGACTCCGAAACCCCCATTAATTTTATTTAAATGACAGCAAATAGTTATAGAAAAGGAAGTAGAATAGTTGTTTTTAATTTTATCTACTGATTTTTAACTACCTTTTACTATTACTATTTAGATTCTTTTAACTAATATTTAAATATTTCCCATGACTCGAATATAAATCACTTTAGTTTCAAAATACAAAAATCCGGTGTAAGCTCTTGCGCAAGTTCGTTGTCCGAGTCTTTTGTTTTGGGCCTCTGAGCCTTATGCTCTGGACTGTCCCTGGAGATACGATTTACGATATGAAAATCCTATTTAGCATATTTAATTTGGAACTACAACCCACTGGAGCCCAGCCCGAGAGCAGCTCATAAATATCTTTCGTTTTTGGGAGTTTCAGCAGCAGCGGCAGCACTCTGTTTACTTCTCACCATTCAGCCAAGAAACTAGGCAAATAAACCAGCAACGGCCCAAAAACAAAGGCCACTGCGGATCGAGGGGCTCTAGGAAAGAGATCTATGGGTACTATGGGCACTGCAGTGCAGTGCCAGCTAGTCGATGCTCATGCAATGCGCCATAATGCAACGGCTGCAGCAAAAACCTTAGACCCAAATTGCAATAGCGAAAATATTTGAACCGGTTCCAACGGCGGCAGCAGCAGCAACAGAAATTGCAACTGGAAACGGCTGCAGACCGCAGAATGCAGAATGCGCTCGGCAGCCTTTTTGGCCAAGTTAGCTCGAAGGCAATTAGACAGCGGAGCAAAGGCCTGCCGCAATTAATTCTTTTATTTTTCTATATTCATATTTAAACAGTTTAAGTCAGGCTAGTGACGTCATCGTAAAAGTCAGTGGCTATTTGCACTGACATTTCACATTTCACTCTCACTCCTTTTATGTAGAAATGGCAAATGGCAGAAAGCAACTAACAGCGGACGAAGAGGCGAGTGAGACGGCGAGAAAACTCGTTTTTGGTATTTTCAATGGAATGTTTTCGGCTGTGGTTCTCTTTTTTTTCCCGATCGCCGAGTATTTCACTTCTTCTTCTTCACATCTTGTTGTGTTTGTTCAATAAGAAAGCTGAAGATTTGCATAAATCAAACACACACGCACACAAGCACTCGGTAAACGGAGATTAGCACCAACCCGGCAAGAAAATGGTTATATCTTCTTATCTGGCCACGTTATGCGGATCGGATACTTCGGAAACTGCAATGCGCTCGCACACACACGGGCCAACCGCTCCGTCTCAGGCACGACCACGAACTGATCTCTCCGTCGGCACGGATCTCCGCTGGAGGCCAACTCACCACACGGGGCTCAGGTAACTGGTTTTCAGGTGAGTTAGTTTCCTCTCCTCCCATCAGCCAGCGTCAGCTGAGCGCGCAACAGGTGAGAGAGCAGAGCAAGAGCAAGAGCCAGAGCTTGACATAATACCCAGGTGAACGCTCGCTCTCACCCACACTCAGGTGTGTCTAGGCTACACGTAGGTGTGGGTTTCCTCTCCCAGAAGTCGTCGGATCAGAAACAGAGACAGACGACCATGATGCATACACAAGACTCCACTTCTTTTTTTTTAGAGTTTCAGTTTCGGCAAGGCAAGGCAGCTGCAATTGTCAATTCCTTGACAAGTGAACTCAGCAAACTATTTGAACTGTCCAATTGGCAGGGGAAAAACTCAATCCCATTGAGAAAAGAGAAAAACCCAAGCCAAGTTGGCACTCATTGTTCCGATTACGCCTACGATCTGGCTTTGGTTTTGGTTTTTGTTCGGTTTTCTTGACGGTTTCTTTCTTCTTCCGATTCTTGCTGAAAGATCACAAAGGTCGAATGGGATTACAAGTTGGGTGCCAGGGTTGCTTTAGGAGGCTTAAAGGCTTTATTCCTTTTTATTTTGTGACCGTTATAATGACAGCCGAACATTTCAAATAGCCATTAAAGTTGCAGATGCCTAAAGGGAGTATTGACCCTAAGAAAAGATCTTACTATTATCTGAAACGAAATCTCCAAATAAAAATGGGTCTTAGAAACATATAGCAGACCCCACAATCTTCTAAAAATGTATACTATTATGGCATTTTTAGTAGTTCAGAATGCTCACTTCGTTCCTATCTGCCTAAAAATATAATCTACACGCGAATAGGGTTACAGCTTCCACTTGACAAATCATCCAGATAATCAATCAAAGCCCCCGATTAAATTAAGAAAATACAGCAAATCCCAAATTCCATCTGTGAACCCACATGGCCAAGCCAAAGCCTTTGCACCAGACCTTATCTGCTGAGCTGCTCCCCGAAATAATAATTCCACCGATCAGCGATCAAATGCCATCGATGCAAATACCAATTCAATGGCTCGGCTCGAAGACGCGCCCAGAAACCGTCAGCACACATCAATGCCATGAGTTGGCCAACTGTCAGTCGGAGGAAGTGTGTTTTGCTCAAAGAACTCGCAGTGATCTGAAAATCAACTAAAATCAAATCCAACTCAATGCGACTCGCAGACGTCAAAAAGTATCAAATGTGCACGGAGATTCGTTTCTTTGTTACTCTGCGGTTGCATTTGGATACTCGCATTAAAATGCAAACATGAAAGAATAATGCAGAAATGCGCTTTGGTGTTGCTTAAACTTTGCCAAAGTTGCATTGTCTTTCTCGGTTTTTGTGTGTTTTTTTCCTCGGCTTATCGCACTGTCATTGAGCGCCTGCTACTGCCATAGAATAATATACAAAACAAACAATAAGAAAAGATAATAATAATAATAATGCAACTTGAGTTTATGATTGCAGTTTTTGAATGGAGCCTTAGTAAGGGGTTAGCAAAGAAGTAAAGAGCCGAAACCAGGGCTGATTTCGTATACTGAAAGTCCCTTCTAATAAAAGCAAATTTAACAAAGGAAGAAGGTACAATTGTGTTGATTTTGTTATAAAAAACTAAAACGAAACTAAATAAAAATAAATATTTTATTGTCTTTGGAAATACATTTTAAAGTTTTGATAATTAAATACATGTCAAAGTTTGTAAATTCTAATAAAAGAAATTTTAACAAAAGAAGAAGGAACAAATGCGTTGATTTTCAAATAAAAAGCTTAAACGAAACTGAATGAAAACAATCATTAAATTGTCTTTATTGGTACTTTAAATAATAAACCAATTTCGAAATACATTTTAAAGTTTTGAAAAATAAATACATCTCAAATAGTTGTTAACACATTTTCAACAAATCACTTTCCCACGAAAAAGCCTAGGGTAAGTTTGTAAACATATAATTATCAAAAATTTACCCACTTTCGGGGCATCTTCATCAAAGATACATCAACTCATTTGGTATCTACAAACAGCCGTAGACATAAGCACCCACTTCCTCACTCCACTCCGTCATTGGACCAGGTAAACCTGATACCTGTGTGATTTGTTTTAGCCACTCCGCGTGCAACTCGATCGGAGACGAAGAGCGGCGAAAGTTGTTCAATAATAATTGCCTTAATTAAGAGTGCAATCTACATAGAAACTCGAAATTATATTTGAAATTAGCGAAAATGCCAAAATCAAAGCAAAGAGCCATTTCCACATTATATAAAAACGCGAAAAATGAATTTTTCGGATGCCATCGCATGGTTATGTTACATGGGAGAGGCCAAGTTTTCTCATTTTTCTGCTTTTCTGTTTCTGTGGATTGTAATGTCTTCATTTGGCGTTACATGAAAATTTCATGATAAAAAAAATTAAAGGAGAGTTGGCCAAACGGAGGCCATGAAACCAGCAGAGATCTCTTGCTCGAGTTAATCTCGATTCGAGTCTGTTTCAAAAGACACCGAAACCAAGTCGGTGCGTCTTAAATTGGCTTAGTTTTCCTTATTTGTTCAACCCAAAAAGCATTTAACCAATTCGCTCTGCACCGACGCCAAATATTACGTCAATATTTTTGGCTTATTTCTCGGTCTCTTTGTTTGTTTCGCTTTTAATTTGATTGTTTATTATTGGACGATTAAAGTCAAATAAATCAAAGCAGGTAGGGCGATAAATAAGCCAGATGTGAGTGGTGTTTGCGAAGCCACTAAAGGAGTTATTTATCTGAAAAGTGTGCGGCTTAGTCACTAATTTATTAGGTTGCGGGATACATGTTCTTTTAAAATAGTTTATATTCATTTAGCTCCTAACCCAGGCTATAATTATACTTTTAGTAAACAATAACAATTAATATATTTTGCAATATACAAGCATAAATACCACTTAATTGAGCAAACACACAAGTACAACGTGAACGTGGCCAAAACCCAAACAAAAAATGTGTAGCAGCTGCCATTGTGGCCAGAGCTGTTGCTGGTCTTGCCGCTGAGCTGGCTGCTGTTTATTGTCAAAGCGGTTTGGCGACATGCCACCAAAAATGATTGACAATCACTTTACAAACCGTTTTCATTGCGCGCACACTGAGAGAAACACCGAGGCGCACGCTGCAGCTCACTTCCTACCGCCAACCAGTTGCACATGAAAGTAAAAGTAAAGCAAATGTAATATATACTCGAAATGCATTTAAATGCAGACAGAGGCTACACACATACTGGCTATAGTAGCATATATATATGGCTCGTGCACATAAAACAAACAAAAGGCAAGTTGCCGGTGCCGAGACAGCCACACCGGTTGTGAATGCAGACACCGCTCAGACAACTACAGCACCATATAATATTCCCGGGGCCTGCACATAAGCACCATATATACAGATATATATATATATACACTATAATGAAATGCGTTCAAACAGGCCGCTGCGCCGGCTGAACCGATAGCCAGATGCCGATAAACGCAGGCCGAACGAAAGCACTGCCAAGCCAGGCTCAAGCTCAAAAAATAACCGAAAAAATACATTTCGAAGACATGACATCATATGCAAGCATAATCCTCACTGCCGGGATTTAACTTGGCTTTAAAAGCATTTCTTTGAATAGCCGTTCCTATATATAGGGGCTTCCGATGAGTGACTCAAGGCCCTGCCCTGGGAATTCTTTGCGACACTGAATTTATTTTGTTGGCTTTCGGTAAAGCTCAAGAGTTGTTTCATGGGAAGTTCTTAGCTTTTGTTTAAAAATCATAAATTGAAATTAAGAATGAAACAAGAAAGGAAGCTAACTTCGGCACGCCGAAGTTGGTATACCCTTGCAGATTCCAATTTTGTGAATTTTTTTTTACATTTTTACATGTAAAGTAAAATTTTTTTTCTCCACATTTACTGATCGTTTGTATGGCAGCTATATGATATAGTCGTCCGATTCTTATGAAATTTACAACAAAATTCTGAAATAATATGAACTACTAGAATCTAAAAGTAGAAGAAATTATGTTGAAAACTGACAAAACTATAATTTTTTTTCTGAAAATTTCACGACCGTTCGTATGGCAGCTATATGATATAGTAGTCCGATTTTTATAAAATTTAATCCAAAAATCTGAATCAATGTATAAAGCTTTTAACCGAGAGTTGGTTAAGATATGTTAAAAAACAGTGAAGTTATAATTTTTTTTCTACAAATTTACGGATCGTTTGTATGGCAGCTATATGATATAGTCGTCCGATCTGGCCCGTTCCGACATATGCACGAGTGAGAGTATATAGAAGACTATCTGCAAAGTTTCATTCAGATAGCTTCAAAACTGAGGGACTAGTTCGCGTATAA
>VNJR01004322.1:0-48770 GCA_008042585.1 Drosophila punjabiensis | reverse complement strand
GCTACTATATTCTTACTGTATAAACCCTTGGTGTTCTTCCTGGGAAATCGGGTCGGGGATCTCTTACAGCAACCACGCCTGAACCAAATTAATTCCTAACGGATCCTGGACGTCCCGCAGTTACCCGAGGCACGACAGACCGTCACAAAGCTCTTATGTCAGACCTTTAGCCAAGAAGTTGTGCTTGTGTGACACGGAACTAAATGACTCTGAAAATTTATAATATTTATATTATATTTATTTTTTACCAGTAAAACGTTTTGTGTCCAGACAACACGGCGTATGAGTAATGTGTCTAAGTTGTTTCCCATTACGAGGTTTTTTAAAACTCTTCGCTTAATAATTAACAGATATATTAAGTGACTTAAAAAATATTCTAAAAGGTTTTGATTATTTACTATGCGTATTGTTTGCCACCTACAGCAAAACGATGTAACAGCAAACAACACTGCGTATGAGTAATGTGCTTTAAATGCAATAAAATCGTTTTTAATCAATTTTAAGATTGTGTGTGATCTTTAAATGTTGGAAAAATCTGTGATATTTGTGATATTTTCTATTAATTCCAGACCTAAAATTTAATACTTTCTTTTATTTCCAGACCTAAAATTAAATACCATATATTTATTTCCGATAAATATATTGGCTATATCCCGGCCAACCACTTCGCAAAAACCCTTTCGTAACTTATTAGCAAAGGCTTTAATAAACTTAAATATCGCCTAGTTTATATTAAAAATGTGAAGTATTATTACCATTATTTCTTTTATGTAATAGCTTCAGGTACTACTTTTCGGTTCAACAACTTTGGATATTTTATCGAAAACCGGTCGCACCTCATCTCCCCGTATCACATGGCCATCAGCTGTGTGTGTGTGGTGGGGCCTGCTGCCCTGCCATAGCTTGCTTAACGTGGCCAGAACGTGATGGCTGATGGTGGCAAGGATGCAGCGGCGTTGGGAATGCATTTTTAAAATACTCGCGCGCATTTTCGCAAATGGCAACAAACGGCGCCAAGTTTAGCAGCTGCGCTGCCTTCGGGCGTTGTAAAATGCAAAATCCAAATGCCCTGCTCCCTTCTTTCCAGCAACTCCCATCGCCTGGCCTGGCATGGCTTTTGGCATAACATTTTTAGCATATTTGTTGTAGTCTAAACACGTGACAAGTGTGCGAGTGTGTGTGTGTGCTGAGAGGGCCATTAGTCCCTTGGTCATGCGCCGGGTACGGAAAACTCACGTGCCATCTACGGATATGCAGCTATTGCCGAAAAATACAAAAAAAAAAAGGAAAAAAGGAAATAAAAACACAAAAAACTTTACCGCAAGAGTGTCGCCGGCGACAACAACGGGAATATATGAGAATGGCCTTTGGCCGAGGGGAAATCGCTGCGGTCATACATTTCCCATTGCATCGACATACTTCTCGGCCCACATTTTAATCAATTTTTCAGGCATTTAAGTGCGCTGCATTCGAGGGTCTACACAAGGGAGATATTAAAAAAAAAAAACATTATTACCAAATAAAAAAATGTATAGTTAAATAAATAAATTAACCATGAGGTAGATCTAAATTTGAATTATATAAATATAACTTATATTCTACCAACTTTACCTAGAGAATAAAAAGTCAAAGAAATTCACCAGTATCAGAAATTCTACGACTTTATTACCATGACCTATGGCACTTAACCCCAGATACTACAGTCTTCGTCAAGGCTATATATTTAAATTCAAAAGAACGTCAGACGTAATCGGATTGAGGGGTCACATTCCCCAAAGTTTACGAGCTCTCCTCGTGACCTAGGACAAATCCCCATGGAGGACAGGCGACAATAATGCCTGAAATTAAATAAATATGCTTGAATATTTTCAGTTTATGGCGATGTAAGTTGGTGGCAAAAGTGCGCGCCATATATTCGATAAATACTTGAATATTAAATCAGCTTAATGCGAACGAACAGGACTCGACGTTGCACTGCTGCAGGGGGCGTGGCACCCCACCTAGGCAGCGCCCCATTGAGCTCATTAAGCCCATAAGCTTTATTGATTTTTAACAAGCTCTCCCAGTGGCTGTCCGGTGATGTCAATTTACAAAAATTAATTATTGCCAGCCGAGCAGAGTGGAAAATGCATTTGAATTGATTTGAGTTGATTTTATTTTTAACACAATTTTATTTAACCATTTAACCAGGAGCCATTAAGAGCGAGTCGATTGCATTATAGACTCATACTTACCTCGATATTTTTCTGACAGGCCTAATGAGGTCCTTTTTTTAAACTATTTTTCAACTCTGATTTGAATTGACGCAAATTTGATTTTAAGATTAAAATGGAAGTAATATCGAAATATTTTTATTTTAATTTAAAATGTAATCAAAACCTTAAGAGTTTTTATTTAATGTGACAGTTGGATATTCAGGCAGTGTGTGTGTGATTTTTTCCCCCATCAATATAACAGAAGCACAACAAACCACAAACAAACATTAACATCAGCCCGAATGTCAGTGACAGAAGCTGATGTAGCTGCGGAATTGGTAGCAGCAGAGGAACTAGAGATAACCCTCGATTCGGCCTTGCGAGGAGCAGCAGGATGAACAGCTGCAACTGCTGCCAGTGACTGATAACTGCACAATTCGCCACTCTGCCCCTTTTGACTGCCTTTTCGGAAACACAACAAATGAAATCGATAAGAAACTAAGCGGCTTGCCGGCGAAATTCCATTTCTTTTCGAGCAGAGCAACAGCAATTGCAGCTGCGGCTTAAGCCGCTGGATGCAGGCTCCTGGCTGCTGCTGCTGGATGCATTCCTCTTTTCCGCCATGTCCGCTGGCCGAAATGCGGCCATCAGCGACAAAGACTGGCATGTGGCTAATAGGATTTGGCCTGGCTGGCAAATGTAGTTTTCAATTGTCTACTCCGCTGCACAAGGCCGCCGAGAGTTAATGCCACACTAAGCAGCCAAACTGTGGGCTTAAGCGAGCGGTTTAGCTGAGAATGGGTCGGGTTTAAGTAAACCTTTTAATTTAAAACTACATTTTTAAGGAACTTTAGGAAAGAAAGATTAAAGTGCTATTATTTGATTAACGACACTTATTTTGCTCTTTTGTAGTGATTTCATCAAAAGATTTAATTTATATTTACAACTTTTGATTTCTCCACTAAAATTACTTAATTTTCAAAAATTTGTCAATTAAATTTACAAAACTTTAAGCAGACTTATTTAGCTGTTTATAAACTTTATATTTTTTTAATAATTTTAAAACATTCCCATGGCTTTCATTCAGAGTAACATAACATAACATTGACGGAATTTTCTGTTATTATTTTGCAGGACTCATACATTCTCTTATTACTCTATAAAAAAGTCTCCACTCTGTTGATTTAACAGAAAAGGACCTTAACAGCAACCACAAAGCGACAAAGTAACAGGAGCAGCATCCCATAAATAACGGGAAGCAAGAGAGCAACCAAGAGAGACGCCGCGCCCAAAGGCAATCCCTCTTCAGTGCTCCATCTCTGAGTGTGATTTTCTCTTCGAATTGCGGCTTTTACGAGTAAAAATTCAAAATGCGGACGACGAAGCTGCGCCGCCGAAGGACCCGTCGACCATGGCATCAAAGAGTTGCTCCGGATCCGTGAAGGAATCCCGAGTGCCGAGTCCCGGAGTCCGGACGCCGGAGTCAGTTTCACGGCAACTCTGGTGCGGAGCGGTACGAAGGGAGAAGCGTTACCGAGCGGAGCGGTACGGTGAAGTTTTGTCAACAAAAGAAAATCACAAACCGAAGCGCGAAAAATTACTAAAGATCCAAGGAAGAAGATAAAGCCTCAAAAACTATCTCAAAATCACACACACTTATTAACTTAAAACACAGCCCACTGGAATTATGGCCATATGCAGATTGAGGTAAAGCTGGTGCCAAATGCATTGGCAGGAAACCATAAATATTTCAAGGCTCGTGTGTAGATTTTAGACAGCCGGAGTGTGCGAGAGAGATCCTCTCTCTGTGTGTGTCTGTGTACGTGTGTCATTTAAGCCAGTCAATGAAATGTTTGTTAATTATGTATGTGTTTACATTACATTGCCATTAAGTAATTAACTCAGCTCCGAGCAGAGCTGTTTAAGTCACTATCTCGTGTGAGAGTGTGTGTGTAGTGTGCTACATTTGGGGTGTAAGGTGTGGGGTGTGGGGTGAGTGCCTGACATTGTCCCTGTCGATGGGAAACATGTTGCGTATACGCCATGTTAATGCATAACAAATTGAGAGCAAATTGATATGCCAAACAAGTCGAAAGCTAATTGCATCTGCAACTGCAAATACTAATGCAACTGGAGCCAGCCAAGAGCCAGTCGATGGGCCATCAATTTAAACATATATTTCCCATATAATTGCGAGACATTGCCTCGGGAAAGGCTGTTGTGAGTCCAGCACAAAGGCCCATGTCTAATTGCATAAGCGAGGACTGCTTTCCAACTCAAAAAATAACCGAATTTCCATTGTTTCACATTTTGTGAAAAGAATTTCGTGCATTTGCCTTCGCCTTTGATTCAATTCCGAATCTGTCATGCACATTTTAAATGGCATTCCCTGCTGCGGGAATTGCCAATCATATTTCTGTACAAATATTTTTATTGGCTCTGTGTATGCTTACAGGCTGACATCGATGACTCTGAGAGATCATGTCAATCAGCAATTTAAATTGCATCGAAACAATTCAATTAGCAAGTATTCAAGTTTGTCTCCGCCTTGAAACAATGCTAGTTGGCAACGATTTCGTTTGCTTACTCAACCAAAATCAAAGATAAAGAATTACAATCGAAAATAGATTTGATGTGTCAAAGAGCTGATATTTTGTGAGTGGTTTTTAGTTAATTAAAAAACAAAAATCAAACTGATATTTTAATTGATGGGGAAACTCTATGAGACTGAATATAAAATAGGGTTTTAAGAAAAGTAGATTATGAAAAGGAAAGGAAAAGGTAAGGCTTCAATCTTAGTTAAAGGTTAATATTCCATTTAAACTTTGATCTTAATCCCAATATTCTCCGTAAATATCCAACCTTGGCCCTGCTCTAATTTATTAACACATCAATTTAATTTTAGCCATTAGAATCAAATATTTAAGCTATATATATACTTGGCTTCTTGCCTTTTTCTTCCCTTAGCCATTTCTTGCTTCCTGTCCAGTCCAATCACAATTGTAATTTGTTCATTCAAACTCCACCGACTGTAACGAATATTTTTAGTAGCAAGCAACCCACCTTCTCCCGCCCGCCAGCCTGCCTGTCTCAGTCTGTCTGCTTTTTTAAAAATAAGTAAAAATAAAACGCCGTTCCGCAGCGAAAACTTTGCCGCGGTAATTTTAATAAACGCGTCAATGAAACCAAAACAATGACGACAGCATCAGCGGCAGTAACACCAACATTAACGAGGGGAAGCCCACAAAAAAGAAGCCACAATTTGATTAGAGCATTAAAGGACTTTGTGCCCGAAGCGTCCTGCCGAGGTCAGGTCTGGCTGCTGCCCCTACTGCGAGTCCGTCCGTTTCCCAGGCTCGGGCTCAGCCCTTGAGATCCCGCCAGCTATGGGAATTTTTTGGCTTTTGAGGCAGACAAAGTTGTCTGTAGAATTTGTTGATTTTTTTCTAATATTTCTTTTTTTTCGTTTCGTTTTTACTGGACCTTGGTGAATTTTTGAAACTGTCAACGTTTAAATAACGCTGACAATGACAATAAACAAATGCAGTAGCCAAACAGAATGGAAGCGAAAAAAAAACGTCAGAAAGGAAAGTTTAATAAAAAAGCCAAACCGAAACTTTACAAAAGTCAGACACGTGCAGGCGGGGAGAGAGATGCACTGGGAGAAAAATCAGGAAAGCTGAGATTATAAATTGGAATAAAACGTGATTTATATTAAGTGATTTATTTCAAAAATATATAAAACAAAAATCGATATAATAATCCAACAGAAAAAGAAGAAATAAGATTTATTTTCAGAAGTATATTTTTTGTATTTTTAATAAAACGTTTAATTCAAATCTATAACACATTATACTGTAATGATTTAAAATTAAGGTTAATGAAATAAATTGTGTAATATTTTTACTATTACTAGCTTACAGAGTTTTCCAGCTTAGTCCCTTATTTTATGTTAGTTTTTAATATAAAGGAAAACTTCTATTCGAGTGTAAAAGTTAGAGCGTCAGCGATGAATGTTTTTTGGACTTTGACGCCAAAAAAGTTTTCAAATTTAATAACCTTAAAACAAAAAAAGGGCCATGCCAACGATTTCCGTTTGCTAACAGGGATTCTCAATTTATTTTTCTAGCTCATTGGCCCGCTGACCTGTCAATGGCATTTATCGATATCGAAACTATATCTATATCCATGTAGATAGATGCCCGGCGACCCCGACGATGTAATCATAAGAGGCGGCGCGTAGAGCGGAAAAAGTTTTCCCTCGGAAAGTTTGGACTAATAGAAAATATGGCCGGCCATTGAGTTTGGCCAGAAAGAGCAAAGTTTCCCATCTCACTTCTGGTGCTAGCCGCCATCGGGATATATTGTTCCATGTGGCCAGGGAGCTGGATCGACGGAAACGGCTGGGGGCTTTAAAGGCGACGGACTGCCCACAATGGACCTCGGTCGCTGGCTGCTGCAGCTGGGCGTGCACATGCTTTTGGGTAAGTTAAGGTTAAAGTCCTGGTCGTCGTCCTCGTCCTCGTCCTCGTCCTGGTCCGCCTGCCGGCCAGTCGGTCGGTCTTGGCTCTATGTATAATAATGAAAATATTTGAAACTTTTCATTTTATTGCCTTTTGCTTTTAATCCTTTGGCAAGCCGCTGCTGCAAAACCTTTTTTTAACGACAAAGTCGGCAACTTTGTGGCTCTCACACTAACACACACACACAAACACACACAGAGAGAAACAAACGCACACAGACAGCACTATGGCATAGTCATTTAGGCATTTCCGCTTCCGCTCGGCGCCTTTGTGCATTTGGCCCCTGTTTTGACCCAAACACGGAATTAGCATAGCAATAAATGTGTTTGTTTGGGTGTCGCCGCCTTTCGCCTTTCGACCCAATAGAATGTCCTGACCCGGCCTCGACCGCATCAATTTATGTTAATTTTATGCCGACGAAATTGTTTTTTAAATACACTTTTAATTATGACCCGGCCAATGAAAGGCAAAAGGAGCCAAAACGACCAGAACTTGACATCGCTATATAAAAATAATAATTTCAATTAGCTTTAATGTGTCTGGAGCAGATAAGTCGAGTGTCCTTTGTGTAGCTTTCACTATTACAGGGAAAATCTGTATAAAGGATAGGAAAATGTTTAAGAGGGTTAGATTTGTATTTAAACTAAAACTGTGCTATTATATGTGCCTTATATATTTTTTTAAGTTTTTTTTATTGCTAAGAATTAAAGGCAATCAGTAATTAATAATAAATTCCCATTTCTTTGATAGGAGCAGTTCTAAAAAAATGCAATCCTTTCTGTTATTAAAATTTAATTCCCTCTTCAACAATGAGTTCAACTGAAAAACAAAATATTTCGCTCACTCGTTTAAAATCGAATATCAATTGAATTCATCCATTTAACAATTTTTTTATTCAATTTATTACACATATTTGGGGTTATTCCAATTTGGCATACATATTGTAAAGCATATTCATTACCAAAAATGAAAATCAAACAAACTGTGCACTCACATTGTTCCCGTTCCCGTTCCTGTTCCCTTTTCCTTTTCCACTTTAACGAGTTCATGCATTGTTTGAGGAACCCCAAAAAAAAAAACTGACAAGGACAAGGACATAGACACAGACATTGACAAATGCCAAGGCAGGACATTTGCATAAACCAAACATAAATGCGACAATTTCAACCCGAAGTACGCCTTAAAGGATTTACCAGCACCGAATTGCGGGGACAGAACTGTGGCAAGAAGGAAGTCCCTCAGTCGCTATATTTTATTTGCACTTTTCTAAAATTTATAGACGCTCTTAAAATTCACTGCAAACAGTGGCGCTCTGGCTGCTGCGAAAATAAATATTTGGCTACAACGGCGGAGACAACTCCGCCTCTCTTTCTGGCCCCAAGTGCCATAAAGTTTATTTAAACAAATTGCCGATTTTATAAGTGTCTTCAATTTTAGTAAGTGTGCGTTTCCACCCCCTCTCCCCCAGCCACCCGTTATCCTTCCACATTTATGCCCCAAGGCTGAGTAAACGATGAGATGTCTCTGCCATGTTTGCACACAAAAATTACACTTTTCCGGCTCCGGCTCCCCCGAAAATCGGGTCGGGAGCTTCGCTTGTCATGTGGCCAAAAGTCTGACAAAGCCGCTTGCCAAATATTTCGCCTGCATTCGAACTTGAAGCCTGATCTGGCTTTGGAGTCGGATTCAGAGTCGTAGGAGTCTCTCAAATCAAGTTTAAACTTTCACGCGTTCGCAGCTGCATACCAAATGGGATTTGAGCGAATCTACGAAAAACAGAAGCCAAAAACAACAGAACCACGCATTCGAAATCAGCATCAGCTGGAGAATCTCGGCAGTAGAGTTGACCACACTCTAAGAAATGACTCACTTAGAATCAATCAATGATAGATAAAGTGAAGAAATTATTTATTATAATTTGCATACTTTTAAGCTTACATTTTCAGATACTTAATGATGGTATATAGAACATGTAATTCTTCAGAATGTTAGCAAACCTAAGCCAAATATGGTCTAAGATCGAGATTTATTTATTTATATTAAACATTCGTACATCTCAGGTAGTTCTTTCTTCTTAAATCTTGGTCAGATTCCTACCATGACACATTCTCTTCAAGTGCACGCTTGTTGGCCAAGCTTTTTGTGGCCAAGTTGCCCCCTGCTCGTGTTGCTCGTTTAGCAGCTCGAGCATTCTATTTTTGTTTTTGTGAAGCTACTGCGCTTTGCTGAGATTAGCATCTTTATTTGTGTTTGTTTGCCGCAGCCCAGCCCAGGCCAGAGCCAAACTAAAACAAACTCCCACCTCGATCTGGGAACTGGAACTGGAACCCAAAACCTAATCTAGCACTTGTCGTTGTTGGCCCCGCATTTGTATGCAAATTATAGAAGCTTGGCCCCCTCGATTTTCTCTTGGATTTCCCGCCACTTTCCCGCTATTCCTGCTCCTTGGGCTGCTTACTTTACCCTCGGTTTAGTGCAGATTTGTCTGTTCGAGCGTTTATCGTCGTTCGTCGGCGGCATCGACAAAATGCTTAAAGCGGATTTCAAGGCAGCCGGAGAAATAGGAAAATAACTAAAATACATTCTGTACATTTCAACGAACTATTCGGATTCGGATCCGGATCCGGGGCCGCCCATTAAAGCAACCTTCTTTGTGAGCCTTCCAAGCAGAAGAGCTTATTGAACTGCTTTTGGCCCTTGACTTTCATTAGAGCCGCCTGAGATGTCTTCTTTGTTTGCGGAGCTTCATGGCCGCCAGCGAACAAATGCGCCAGACAGGCAAGGGGCCTGGCCAGAAGGCCAAAGGGGGAGAAGTTGCACTGGGAGAAATATAGGATATCATAGGATACACAAATACACTGGAATTCTACTTGTATACTATATATGCACTTCAAAAGAAGTAACTACAAATATGCAATTTTAACCAGGAAAAGACAAGCCAATAATTCCAAGATTATTATTATCTTTTATTTATAGTTCAAAGACAGTATTAGGACCTCGTTAAAGCGACTTAAATATATAAACATATCTATATTTCTATATAGAAATATATTCATCTAGTTCATGAATATTTCTGTTTATCATTTCCTAAATCTTCGCCAAGTGCATGGCAGAAACAGCAAACTGATGTGATGTCTTGACTGCTCCTCCTTGATTTCATTCTTAGTCTGAGTCCTGAGCCTCTGACTCGGGATCTTCCCAGCCAAGGCTCAATGCTCTGCTCCTGGTCCTGGTCCTGGGCTTGGTTCTGGTTGTTAGGCAGCCAAGTTCACTCAAGTGCGTTGATTGCCGTGCAAAAAAGTTTCGTTTGTCTGTGTTTGATGTACTTATTTTTATTATTTACATACACGAGCAGCACATTGACACACACACAAACGCAGCCGCAAACAGTTGTGTCCTGTCTTTGAGTCGCGCAGGTGAAGTTTTCCATTTACTTTTCCTCTACGGCTGTCATTAAGCTGCGGTTGCCGCTGCCATTTGCAAATGTGTTTGCCATTGTCGTTGTCTTTGTTGTTGTGCTTGTTGCTGTCCTTGTTGCTGCTCCTGCTGCTCCTGCTGCTGCTTTGACATGCTTCAAAGGACTCATGTCAGGAGAAGAGAATCCGAATCAGAATCGGAATCACAACCAGAATCAGGCAGGCACTTTTGTCTGCTTCTCTGTGTTTGTCTATTGAAAGTTTAAACAAGTTTTCCACGATTCCCCAGATGCTGCAGTCGTCCTGGCAGGGCGGGCAAACCGAAAATAAATACCCTGCCTGCCGGAGCCTTTGGCAATGGCAACTTTTGACATCCTTGCAAGTTATTTCAACTGTAAACTGCGACAAATTAAATTCGCGAGTGTTGCATCTACAACTGTTGCTGATGTTGTTCGTCCCTGTTGCTGGTATCCCTGCTGTTGCTGTTGCTGCTGCTGCTGCAGTTGCTGCTGCAGTTGCTCCTGTTACTGCTGCTGTTACCTAATGCGATTTGCGAAAATTATGCACAAGTTGGCATCCAGTTGACGACGACGAGTCCCGGATTGCTTCGCTTATCGTGCGGCTGTGTGCCTCAGTTGCCATTGCAACTTCAACTTGCCCAAGATTATGGAAATTCGCAGCGGCAACTTCGGCATTTAGCGCGGTATAAGAAGCTGGGAAAAAACAGGCAAGGCAGCGCCAGCACAAGCAACAACAACAACAATGCACCGTTCCAGCTAATGATATTAACCATTTTTTTCCGGCATTTTCCCTTTTTTGCGCCCTGTCTGTTTGCACTTAAAAGCGTTCTGCAAATTGTAAAAACCAGCACGCGGTTTGGTTGCAGTTGTGCCAGCATTGTCGGTGGCAGCCCTTAGTTTGTTGTTTTTTGCCAGCACTGGAAGGAGATCCTGTCTGAGTTTTAGTGCCGAGCATTTCTACAAGTTCATTCAATTAGGAGTTGTGCTTCGGTTGCTCCTTGTTTCATCCTCCTCCAGCAATGCTTTAATTCGTGTAGTTTTCATTTTGCTTTTGACAAGCTTAAAATTCACAACAGCAGCGATTACGCGTGTTTCTTAATTTAGAACGACGGCGAAAGAATGAATGAAGCATGTAAATTATTTTAAGGAAATTTAAAGTTAAATGTTGAAATTTCACTTAAAGTAAAAAGGAAGGCAAGGTATTTAATTTAACATAATTAAGATAAGAAATTAGGAAATTAAAATCTGATGGTAGAAATTTAACTTGGCGGAAAACGCGAAGGGAGATGTTTTTAGGAACACAAAAATAAATTAGACAACTTTTTCTTCAATTTCTTTCCTAAAAGAAAACCCCGCTTTATATTAAATTTATAGAATATAAATAGTCACAAAACCAGCTTTACACAGAAAAATACCAAAACCCTTAATTAAATGAATTGTCAAAATATCGATCTATCCAATGAGCATCGAGTAGCTTTTCTTTTTATTTTGTCATTCCATTTCCTCTTCGAAAGAGACAGTTTCTCCCCTCTCTTTTATTCAAATGATAATTTTTTATTACGCACAATCTCTGACATGGAATCGAGATTCTATGGAACTGGTTTAATGCCTCAATTTAAGGCGGGCGACAGGCGAAATGCAAAACATTTTTATTTCGTTGCCAGTTTTTCGTATTTACTCTTTTTGGTTCAGCATTTTTATGGCATTTCTCATCATTTTATCTGACGCTTTTCATCTGGCTGCATGGGACTAACCTTCTCTTCCCCTCCTCCCCCTCTGTTCTGCTCTTCTCTTCCCCGGAAAATCCCCGACACCGACATTGCCAGTTGTGCGGCGCATTCAGTGTCTACGTGTGACTGACATCAATGTGCCACAAATTGTTGATTTTCGTGATAACGTGACATTATCCTGCAGCTATGACATAAGTGGTCACACGTTAAATTCGGTTAAGTGGTACAAAAACGGAAAGGAGTTTTTTAGGTAAGTACGAATATTGCCGCATCAGATGGATTTACGTGATCTGATATATATATATATGAACATTAATATTAAATATATACATGGGGGGGGGGTTGGTTGTCATGTGTTACATACAGTGCGTTATGACTATAAATTTAATTTGACTTTCTGTATAATCTATATTATTTCCATTGATACAATATTAACAAATTGTGAAGAAGTAATAAAACCAACATATGATTTATATTTATAATATTTACTATCTATATTGTATAGCCGCAATGATCTGCTAAGAAAATTAGTATAAAAATGTGATAAATTATTAATAATTACCCCTTTTTTTCCTCTAAATAATTACCAAATAATCAAAAACTAATCCAGTTTAGATACATGCAGTTTATACTAAATGCCTGTTATTAGCCGCCAATTATTTATAAAATTAGTGAAAAATATGCATTGTTACATCATCCCACAATGAGACCTGATAGCTCTGAAGCTGTGGGTCCACTGTTGCTGCCCATAATTTATGATATTTATTTCAACACGCAGCTGTCAGATGCACGGAAATCTGGGCCACGGGCCCCTGCTGCTGCTGCTGACCCCTGACCTCTGACCCCGGTCTGCTCTCCCAAGCGTTTGAGTGCTGTGCAAGCACACACAAACACACACAGAGGATGGCACACGCACTCGCACACACAAATATGCTCGGTGTCGGCCGACTTTCTTGCTCAATTAATTATTAAATAAATTAATTTGTGTTGGCAAATTAATTTAAATGTTTGACCAAAGCTCCAAGCCCAACAACCAACACACGAGCTCCGGCTCCGGCTCTCTGTTAAGCGGCATTTATTATTTATGCACACATCGTTTGCAGCGGGACAAGCAACGAATTAATTGCCCAAAAGAGCACATATTTCGGCAGGCCGTTCCAAATATGATGATTAAAAGACCATTTGGCCCCAACAAGTGGCAAGTGGCTGGATGACACTCCATTATTGTCAGGCCCTTCCAGCTAGGATGTGGCCAAGTCCGTGATATGTGTGTTGGTTTGTGTAATGAAAAATCTCGAGTGGCTGCTTCGCGTTTTGCTTAATTAAAACTGAGCAGGGACATGCACACCAACAGCGCGAATATATGAACTCCCTCCCGCATGGAGAAAGGCTGCGAGAAAGGCCGAGAGAAAGACAGGGGGAGAACTCAGTGAGAAACTCAGAGAGAAACGAGACAGTTAGCCGGTCTCATGGGGCGAGCGAAAGTTTTAATTAGACAGCAGCACGTAAAAGTCAACTGGAGGCAAATTGCAATTGCAATTCCACTTGCACTTGCCAGCCGAATGCAAATTAAGGCAGGCACACAGATATAGAGGCAGCGCCAAAAGGAGCGCCAGAAGTTCACAAATAGCTGGCAACATTTTTCTTCCCTTTGAGTTTCAGGGCAACTAATTGCCAATTTTCAAGGATGGTTCTTAAGTTGCCACACAAATGGCAAGCCAATTATATACTTAAACCTTTAAGTATATTTTTTATATATTTTTAAATTCATAAATATTGGAAGTAGACTTTCATAAAGAATGAAATAAACCCAGTTGCCTTTTTTTGACATCGTGCTAATATTAATTTAACGTGTATTTTAGTTGCCATTTTTTCTTTTTTTATTCTTTGTGTGGAAGGACAAACAGAATCCCAACACAGAAGGAAAGAGAGTGAGAGAGATGCTCTGGCATTATTCTGTCCCAAACAAATCCCCTTGTAACGAGCATCGGACGGCGGCGGTTGCCGTTTATATTGCTTATCAAATTTGTTGATTTGCTGCCGCAGTTACCGCCTAAGCCGCAAATAATGCGAAATCGGGCCCAGACCTACACTTACACCCCCTATAGCCCCCCTGCTCTATCATGGCTATTAACAAGTAGCGCTCGAAGGCGACTTATCAACACTACAACAGCGCACAGAAGTAGGCAACGATTTTTCTGCTTTAGCCAGGATTTTATTTATGGGGTTTCGGGAGTGCGAGGGGAAAAGCCACTTGACATCTGTGTGTGTGCGTGTGCCGGACAAGTTTTCCACTTGAACACTTTTTGTTGTGGATTCCGCTTTTTACATGTTTTTTTTGAGGCATTTGTGGGATTAATGAGCATCAATCCACAATACAAAACAAATTAAAGGGGCTGCCCTCGGCTCCCAGCCACTTTTCCCCTTTTCTCTGTTGATTTTCCCGGTTTCTCCTGAATCTCTCTCTCTCTCTTCGACCCCACTCAACCACCCATTTCTCCACACGTCGAACCCACATCGGCAATCAGTTAAGGTTGAGTGCATGTAAGCCACTTGTCTGCGAGTGGCGAAAAAGAGAAACGATTCCTCCATTTCCTGGCCAGTTTGCGTTGATGGCTTTGAAAGCTTTTAACCCAAGCCTACGACACACATCTGTAGATTATCAGTTGGCTTTCCAAAGGGCCAAGGCAGGGAGTCCTTTGCAATTTGCGGCCACTTTGCCAGCTCATCTGCACCGTCACTGTAAAGTGTGGCTATTTTTTTACCAGCCCTTTGACTAGTTTTTTAAAGTGCAAATTAAAAAGGTTTACCTTATTTCAAAGCTGCAATGTAATGAGAATATGTCTTAAGGAGGATATCCGTCAAAGGATGTAATATAACTTTATATCTATTTTGTAGTATTTTTTTTAAAGATTTGCCACCAAAGAGTATGAATATTATTTATTCTTGATTTTTTTCTCACCTTCCGCTCTGCAGATACTCGCCCCTTACACCGCCCACTTACATACCCTTCGCCGTGGAGGGCGTGCAGCTGATCGATGACGGGAACGAGTGCAACGAGTCCTCCTGTCGCGTGGAACTCAATTTATTGGGCGTCAAGTCGTCCGGCGTCTACAGGTGCGAGGTGTCCGGCGATGCGCCCCACTTCCAGCTAACTGCACGCGATGCCAACATGAGCGTGGAAGGTGAGTTCCAAGGGAATGGAGATAGAGGATGCTCCTTGTGGTAAGGGGAGTGCTTTTGAAATGAAATGCAATTGCAATTGTTAGTCTTAAATTAACGAGAGTGGGGCCAGCACGTAAGACAAGCGCCCACAACATGCACGTGCTTTAAAATTATCTGAGCAATGCAAATGTCGAGAGGCACTGATAAAAATTAGAGTTAAAAAAGAAGGAAAAATCAAAAAAAAACAAAATATGCAATATAAAATGCTTAGAAGATTTATTAGAAGTATTATGTCAATATTATAAAAAGTTTTTTATATATTCTAAAACTTTTACAAGAAGAATTTTTTTCAATATATTAAACAAGAATTTTTTTAATATATAAATAGATTGAAACCAATTTAGGCTACAAGCCCTTTTTAAATTTGTATATTTTTTATTATTTTATACATGGATGAATGGAGCTAATTTTTAAAATACCTTTTTCGTGCTCAGGTTTTTAATTATTTTGTTGTTTAATTGCTTTATATTTTAATACCTAGCTCATCATTGAATTATTAAAAAAAAGTAATAATAACAGTAATGTGAAATAGTAATTTAGTATCTTAATAGAGTAAGTTATTTTAATACAATAAATTAACAATGATTTTTTATTTATTGTACAAATTACAACAAATTAACAAGATTCAAAATCAAAACCAGCCACGAATGATTTTTTTTCGTACGTAAACAAATATTTTCCTTTACCTTTGGATCTCTAAAGAGAACTCTTTTGTCGCATTTTAATTTTATATTGGCAATTTTAAAACATAAATTTTCCCAGTTCGGTTCATATAACCCCAAAGGAGTTAATGCTTTTCTTGCAGTGCCCGTGCTATATACTCCTCGTTACCTTTACTGCCTTCGCGCTATTCCCAGCGTGTTGCCTTTGCCGCTGCACAGCATAAACAGAGTAAAATGTGTAATTTCCGTGATATTTTAATAGTAAACAACGGGGGAAGAAAACTGCAAGGAGCATGCAGAGCCGTTTGCATATATGACGAGCTGGCAAAGTGGCTGGGGGCCAGGAGGCGGTGGTGTGTGGTGGCGGGTGGTGGGTGGTGTTGCACACGCACAGGATAAGCTGTTCGAGGCAGCCAGCCAGCCATTCAGGATGTGCTCGCGAGAGGAACAGTGCGCGTTCATAAAATGTAGCCAAGAGATGCATGTGATTCGCATCCGTACACACACTCACTGAGAAAAAGCTAAGGCACCCTTCCTGCTGCTCCTTTTCGTGGGTGTGAGTGTGTGCGGCTCTGTGATTTACGGCAGCACTTTATGCTTAAAAAGGATATCGCTAAAATGAAAAGCTCCGCCAGTGCCAGTGTGCCAGTGTCTGTGTCTGCTCTGCTCTGCTCTGCTCTGCTTTCCCAGCATGTGCGTGTTTGTTGCCTTCATTCTCTTATTTTCGCTTTTACTTTTGCCCCACAGGATGTTTCTCTGCATGTGTTTTATGATCATCTATTTTTCCGCTGATATAAAATAAATATCTTGTAGATGCGGGGCAGCCGTAGTCATGCCTCTGGCCCTGCCGCTGCTGCTACGCTACTGTTGTTAAAATATTTTTAAAAATTTATCAAAAGCAAATAGAGAACTGGAGGGGTTGGGTAAGGTGGCAAAATAACACAAACAAAACATGCGGAGCAGCAGAGTTAACATCGGGGAAAAAGGTGCGCCATTTGCATGTGTAATGTGCGTTTAAAATTAGCTAAGGACGTAACGGAGATGCACTCAGGCGGGCCAAGAGTCATCTGTCTCTCCGAAAGGAATCCAGTTCTTTTGCGATTTGTATTTATAATGCAAAAGCAAGTGCTTGCTCGAAGCTTTGCCAAGCATTGTTCTGGATAGTTACCCTTAAAGGCTTCTTGCCAAGGACCTTAGTAACCAAGGAGAGAAATGAGCATTTATTACAGTAGCTTTAATAAATAAATACTTTAAATAAAAGTAATCCTTATATTTTCAGCTCTTCCTCAGATCAATCCACTGATCAGCAGCTTTCATTCGATGTATCACTTTGATGACTTCGTGCAGGTCAACTGCAGCACCGACTTCTCCAGTCTGTTTACCAGAATCACCTGGTACATAAACGGATTAAAGGTGGCAAAAACTAATTAATTATTTAAATTATTTATTGACTATCCTTAAATAATTGCAGGTGTCCTTGGTTGACCTGTTGCCTAGCATTGAGACCACGATTGCCGCCCACGAATATAACATGCGTCGCATTGTCTCCCAGCTGAACTTCTATGCCAATGATCCGCGTTTCCATCAGCTGCAGCTTCAGAAGATAAATCAGCAAAAGAGGACCTTCTTCCCGAACAGGCTTGGCCTGGAGCTGCGCTGCGTGGCGGAAGTGGACCGATATCCGCATCTGCAGCGCGAGGCGACCATGTTCGCCCAGGTTTTCCGGGATGACATTGACCTGAAGAACCAAAAGCTGACCAACTCGCGATCGGGTGAGTCTTAGTTAGGTGTTAGGTGTTAGTTATTTGAAGAATTTAGTTAATAAATTAAACCCAATTAGTGTTGCTTTTTTTTTTGGCTCATTAAATCTGTGAAAATTTAAAACTTGAAGCACCCAAAGTGTTGCACTCTCTACCAATTTGCCACCACTACTATTGCCCTTAATGCACTTGACCGCAATGTCGCCGGCCGCTAATTAAAAATAAATACGTTTCCATGCCGACTGACAGTCGAGTTCGTGGTCGCGTATTTGGACAATTTTTAACGCAAATTAATAAAAGTGTGACCTCTGCTCTTTCTCTTTTCCCATCTCTCCCACCTCTCACCCGGGCAGTTGGCAGCCGAAGGGCACAAGTGCAGCATCTGCCCAGGACGATGGCGTTGACGATGACGATGGCTGCCGCGATGACCGCAGTGCGACTCTTCACGCCGCTGACATTCCAATATGGCGCACGGAAGTCGGCGCGCTGCAAAATGGCGGCCGCAGCATAAATGAACTCTCTGTTGTTTCCGGTTTTGATTGCGTTTGTTAAACCATTTTTATAGCTCTAAGCAACTGAAATGCACGTGAGAATTTACAAAAAGAATCAATGTAATATGTATATGTATAATTGTACGATAAATTAACGTCACTGGGAATATATATAGAATTAACTTTAGTCTAGGCCAGCGAGCGAGCGAGCGCGTCCTGTAAATAGCCTTTAAGTGTGCAATGCAATTATAAGAACACAATGAAATCATCATCAATAAACAAGCAACCGAACACAAGCACGGCTTCGCATATTCTGATTTTTTCCGGGTTCCAGCCACGCCCCCTACTTTGCACCGCCCCCTTGCCAGCTATCAGACAACCGCAAAAGTGCCGTTAAATATGCTGTTGGGCTCCCTTTTTCTGGTTCGCATTGCGCTTTATTGTTTCACTTATTTTTGTTGTGTGTGTGTTTTTTTCCTGTTTTTGAGGCACATGCCTCGAATGCCTTTGGGCAGGGCAGCTATGTGAGCCACGCCCACAAAGGCATCCAGCCCACCCCACACTCGTCTCGTTTCCATTTCGATTTTAAATCGAATTCAATGAATTCGATTGCAAGCCCCCTTTTGCATACGCAAGTTTGTGGCACTGAAAACCAGCCAGCTCTCGGCATCAGCGGGTCTGGCTGCCAAGTGCCGACACTGGCCAACAAATTTTGGTCCCTGGCTTTGAAGAGAGAGTACGTCGAGTTGAAAAGTATAATCTATTTTTCCTAAATATAAAATTTACCAAGTAATAATTCCTTCAATTTGTAGCCTTGTTCCTACTTAACCGAAAGGAAATTTTATGAAAAGAGCTTTCATTTTGTATCTAAATTATTTTTATTATAAAATTTGATAAATAAGCATGAATTTGTTTCATATTTCATTAAAGGGTTTGGATAATATTTAAAGAATAGTTAAACAAAACTTTAAATAATTATTTAATGCATGTTAAAAATATATTAAAATTTTTCAAAAGCAAAACTCGATATCTTCTTACCAGAAAAGTGTAGCTGTGGATTAATTAAAAAGTATAAACACAGGAAAAGCAGCCCCTCCGTTAGCCAACACCTTCTTCCCTGTTGAAGTTTTTTTATTCCTCTTTTCAGTTTTAATTTTCGTTGAATTATTAAAAACTCCAACCCTATCTACAAGCTAGCGGATCCCTGGTTTAACGTCTATAATGTCCAGCATCGACGTACAGTAATCACCGATGCGTAGCACTCTCTGTCCATATCCCCATCAGACAGAGAGCCCTCTGTCTATTTGTCTTTGTGTCCGTGTCGGCTTACCCCATCATCCACACTCAAAACCCACAGTCTGGGAGCTATGATTGAGCCTGGTCATCACAGGATGTTCCAGATGTCAAGAAAAACATTGCTTTTCCTTACTAAAATAATCCTAAAAACTAATAAATACTTTACAAATTATACGAATAAAGTCATCTCCTGCTTGAGAGTATGTCTCAATCAATTCAATTATATTATTTTTTATGGCATTCCTTATGCACTTTGTACTGAAGCTTTAAGATTCCATTTATCCAGAGTATATATTTATGGCTTAAGGTGGTGCCTTTCCGTATTAAAACATCCCAATGGGAACAGGGTCCTCCATGCTACGCGATATAAAAATGAGGGATCAAAGTGGCTTGGAGCAAGAACGGTAGCAACAACAAAAACAGCATGCAGGATAAAAAGACTATTAAGCGATAATTTATTTGTAATCTGCGTCGTGGACGGACGGTCCTTCAGCATCCTGCATCCATGTTCCGAGAACCGAGAACCAATGCACTCGTGCACAGAAAAATATTATGTATTCATTTTGAATTTTTAAGTATTCATTTCTTATCCAAATTATTTCCAAAGGAAACAGCTAAAAAGATGTTGATGTATCTTTGAGTTAGAAATACAAGCTATTTTAATAATTACTTAAACTACTAGAGAGACCCTTACCCATATGTGCACAGGTTCTCATAATTTTTTTTTTTTTGTGTAAAAAGGATGAAGAGGACGACGAAAGAAAGGATGCCGCTCATCTCAGGGGGCAATAAAGCGACGCCAGCAGCAGCACAATCCTGGCAATGGCCCAGGCAAATATTTAAAGGCGCTAAGACGGGGGGCAGTCAATCGGCAGCGGAAAATGCGGAGAAAGGCAAAGGAAAATGCGGGGAAAAGCATAGTGTAAAGCGCGTAGGGGGTTGAGGGAAAAATTCCGACTCCGTAAAAGGGGCTCCCGACACTGCGGACAGGCGAGCTTTAAAGACCAAGCAAATAAATGATTTTGCCAGCTGGCTTAAATAACAACAAATGCCAATTACGATTGCTTTAATGGGCAAGTAACAGTAACGCAGACAGTGGCGGCAGGAAGGGAGCCAAGGGGGACAAGGAACCTCGGATTGAGGGAAATGGTCACAGAATGCACTTGCTGCTCCAGAAAACCGCAAGGATTAAGTAATTTCTGCCAGACATGCAGCAGCCGCAATCGCCAAATGAACACAAAAACTTTGGCCCAGCATTCGGGCCAGGGAAAGGGATGGCTATAGGGCTGGGGGACAGAGAGGGACGGCTGCACACACAGAGGGAATGGCAAAGGACTCTGGCACTCTAATGCACTCGTGTGTGCAATAAATTGGCATATCCTTGCAAGCTCACACACGCACAGAGCCCGAGCGATGCCGGGCGTAAGCTCACCGAAAGAAATTAAGCTCGATTGTTATCCAATATCCTTTGGGATAGGTCAGTAATCGAAAACTCGGGAGAGATATAACGAGAAAGCAGTTTTTTCTTTCTTCTTAAAATAAGGATTCAACTTGACACCAAGGCTTTTAAGAACGCTTTTGAATTGTAAAATTACAAGGGAACACTTATATATAAAGATATATAATGGACTTAGTACCGTTCAATTTGAAATAATCTAGATATATTTTAACGAAGGTCAAAAAAAGCTATTTAACTTCAAGTTGAGATGTTTTAACTTAAGAAAATATATAAAAATCCAGTAAATTCAAGTCAAAGTCTAGAAAAGTGTAGGAAATTTAGCTGTTTCTCATATTGCCAGTAAAACAACGTAGTTGTTACCAGTTTCTAGCTAGACCCTGTTGGGAATTCTAGTGCAACCACAGCGTGAAGTACATCTGTGCTGCCAGCTCTATGTGTGCTTTTGACTTACTTTCACTCTAGAATTCTAAGCTCTTAGTAGACATTAAGTTTACAACCTTTACTTCATAAATACTTTAAAAATAATAATCACATTGCACATATTTTCTCTCCGTGCACTCGCAGACAAGCACAGATGGTGGACACACACACACACACAATGAGTTTTGCGTGTGCGGAGGCTGCTGTATTATGCACAGGATGCGCATAAGAATGAAAATCCTTTTGCACTTAATGGCAACACGGAAAAAGGCAGCAGCAGCAGCAGCATCCATATTCCCCTTTTCCTCTCTTACTTCATTCCCCCTTCCCGCTTCCCAACTTTGCCGCTTTTTGGGTAATATTATTTTGTGCAAAATTTCTTATTTCACCGTGGAAACTCATAAAATGCGCCCGGGTCTCCTTTGTGGACCCGATGAGCTGCTGGCGGCCAGCAAACGACGAGCGTCCAGCGAACTGCATCTCCTGCTGCTTAACCACTTTGAAGGCCATTAATTTGCAATGACCGTGACGGTGGATGGTGGACGTGGAGAGGGGAAACCGCGGTAGCCAGCGAAGCATACTGTCACATCCTGGCTGGCTTCTTGTCTGGCCTGTCCCACTTTGCGAGCTTTGCACATTTATTGTTTCTAATGCATTTATTGAAACACGACGGCGAGGGGTTAATAGAGAGCGAGGGGGGAGGAAGCCCGCTGGAAATTCCAAAATGAAAATTAAGCGCCCTTAAGAAAAACGAGTAGCAAAATAGCATCCATCGAGAGTCGATATGCCCTGCATCAAAGTGCAAGAAGACATACGGCCATTATTTATTTAAGACCCGCACACAAATACACACACGAGCTTCCCTTCCAGCAATTGGGCCCCGGCAGGACGAGAAGGAGGCTGAGACGCTGAGATACTGAGGCACTCGGATGCTGAGATTGCACGCAATCTGCTTTGGCAGCACATTTCTTCAGCCCGCGCGAATGCAGCTAATGAAGCCTGGTGTGTCCTTGTGGCGGGTTGCACGAAATCTATCTAGATATTCCCGATTCCTAACTCAGCCAAAGTGATTAAGTGCAGCAGCGGGCTTTTTCCCCACGGGAGTGCCAGGAAAAAAAAAATAGAGAAAGAGAAGAACTGAATAAAACAAAAAGTGTTGTCCTGGAAAATCAACATCAACATTTGCCAGCTAAATGTAATGTAAAAATCACTTAAGATAAAGGTGTAATCTACATTAAAGTATTTAAGTATTCACTGGTATTAATTTTCAGATTTATTTGTTAATATTGAGGGTTTTTTAAATTTATTTTTAGCTCGTTTATAACCTTTAGTGTAGGAAATATTTAATGTTTAAACTAATTTTATTAGTATTAGAAATCTCAGAATTCTGAAACGTACAAGCCATACCTTTTTTCTCAGTGAAAAAAAAGTCCTGCAAAAGTGAAGTGAAACCACAGGCGGAGAGGCACCTCCTTGAATTGACTTTATCCGCTTTGCGCTCAGCTGTTGTCCTTGCGGATCCCGACCATTGCCGGGCCATTGGACACAACGTCGGACTTCCGCCGACGCCTGGCAACCGCAATTGAAATGTTTTCGTGGCGGCAACTAAAAATTGTCATCGGGATTTCATTACCTGCGGCCAAGTTGGCTTCTCGGCCGCGTTTATTAAAGACACCGAGCACCCACTCAGTACCCCCGGTAGCCCGTAGGCAGTTGGCATTGGGGCTTAATTAAGTTTGTGCCACTCCACTCCCGCTCTCTCCCACGACAGTCAGTTGCACAGCAAATCCCTTTATCAACTGAAAATGGCGTGAAAAAAATGCAATTAGTGTTGCACTCACTGCCCACGCTCTGCGTTTAATTGCGAGACCGCGTTGAATTAAATCATGTTCAGGGCGGCGTCTTAAAGTCCTTACAGATAAAGCCAGCGGATGGTGGCGGCCAAAAGGTTCCACCTAACAACAACAACAAGAACAAACCGCAGTGGGAAATGGGAAAATGCATAAGAAAGTAAGCAGCGAATGGAAAACACAGAATGGAAGAAGTCGGAGAAAGTGGTAAGAGATTTGTAGACTGCATTTTTAATTACACTAAAAGCAACTCAGCAGCAGGAGCAGCTGAGTAAATGACTGCTCCTTTTGGCTTTCCCTCTTTCGGATAATTTTCCAGGGCCCTCCTCATCATTAGAAGGATCCTTTCATCTGCTGTCTATATACATACTACTATAGGTACACAGATGTGGTCAAAATAATGGTTGAAATGGAAAGTATGAGGGGAAGGAATACGAAATATATACGAGAATATATTCACAGTCGAACTGAAATTATATCTTTCTTTAAATATTTAAAGAAAAGTAACTTTAAAAAATCGGTATATAAATAGTTTACATAAATCTAATTTGTAATAATTTCCTTCTGTAATAAAAATTAATCAAATTTATCAGCATCACTAGACGAATCGATTTAGCTGTCTGCAGCAATGGGTGTTGCTCAACACCCTGGGAACATATACCAGCAACACTTTCCTATCAACATTGCCTGGAAACATTAGTCAGCAACATTTTAATATGCCATTTCCGCCAAGTTTAATTTAAGTTTCCACACTCCGCCTTCTGGCTTTTCCTACTATTTCCATTACCTTTAGTAGACAGCGCTGAAAATTTGTTTAAATAATCCTGTTTAACAGAAGAAACATGTCCTGATAATAGAAAAAGAAAAAAGAAAAACATTTATAAAAGCACATACCACTTGCTGCTATTTTAACCGCATCCGTGTGTGAGTGACACTGGGATTAGCATAAGGATGCGGCCAAGGAGCAACTGGCAAATAGAGAGTTGTAAAAGCAAACACCATTAAGCACATCAACTGGAAAATGCCGAGAAAACTCATTTCATCTATGACACAACACGAGCTAGAAAAACACCACAAACAAACACACAAATAAAAACAACAACAACAGAGACAAAAAAAAAACGAATAAAAATCAAATTGGACTGAGGGCAACAAAAACACGAATGTCCGGCATTTCGGGTGACCAGAACTTGTAATATAAGACAAACAAGGGGACGACAATAACAAAATGTTGTTCTTTAAATGGCACAAAATGTTTTCAAAGCTTATTTTTCATTTGCTCGTTGCGCCGCACAACAAAAACGGAAAGGATATCGAAGGATATGGCCAGGACAACGGCAGAGGGAACGGCAACGGCAACGGCATCGCAAGACAAGAACAGCATAATGTGCAGGCGAAACAAGGAGGGCAAACAAAAAATTTACAAAATATAAGAAAAATAGCTGAGGAGATAGTGAAACACCAGCAGCGGCAATAGCAGCATCGGGGGAAAATTGGGGGAAAAATCGGGGGAAAACAACGACCAACAACGACGGCAAATAAAAATAAACAAACATGCCAAATAAAATGAAAACAAAAACTCTATGAAAATGTTTTTTCTGCCTCTGCCCCACGAAAAAGTTAAACATATAACAAGCGAATGTTTATGCACATGCGAGAGTGGCCATCTCTGGCTCCCTTTTTTTTTTTTTGTCTAACCCTCGGAATCTAGCTCGCTTTTTTCGCCAAGTGTACGAGTCGGTGTGGTGTGTGTGTGTGTGTGTGCTTTGGCATTTCCCATTCCGCTTTTCCTCTTATTGCCTTGATGTTTTTTGCAGTTTACTGCAGTTTTTACAACACAAATCGAAATTGTCATCCATTCGCTCAATTTGTCGTCTTGGGCGCGACCTCGTCAGCACCGCCACCCACTTTGCCGAGGAAAGTTTTCCCACCCCCTGCCACGCCCACATATGCAAGCGAGCTTCTTAATGCTTGGCTACACAAATGCCGTAGCAAACCAATTCGCTTATTTCTTCCATTCCAGCATTTTTGCTAGTTTGCCAATCTAATGGCAAAAAACATCATCCCTGTGGGGCTGGGGAAAAGGACATTCCGAACTTTGCTCTGTCCCACTCTGTTCCCTGTAACTCGTTCGCCGGCGTAATGAAGCAGAAATTCGCTGGATGGCATATGTCATTGGAGAAGGAATTAAATCAGAATTTACCCAATGACCCTTCAGGTAATACTATCCCAGCAATGACTCAATTTGAAACTAAAGAACTCCCAATAATCTTAACCACTAGTCCTTACCAGTTAAGAATGTTTTGTCAAAGGGACTTATGTTTAAAGACGTCTGTCGTAATAACTATTATTTGCATGTTTCAAATTCCTGTCACTTGCCATTTGTATTGTTTTTAAAAATTGCACAAAGTATGCGTTATTCAAGCAGCATAAATATTTAAATGCAATTACTCAACTAAAACAATTAAGTGATGGTAAAACAACAAGCCAAGGACATGCTAAAATAACAGATACCTTTGACTATGGCGATTGCAAAACCATTTTGCAAATGCCGAAGCAACTTAATTAGCTTAATTACACGTTGTGATTAAGGAAAACACAGGCTAGGAATTGAAATTGCCTGCCAATGAAAACAATAACATTCTTGCTGCAATCATTGGATTATGAGCATATCTTTGGGTAGTAGCCAAGAGACAATATGCAAAATTAACAAGTTTTCAGTGGATAATTGTGCATTAAGCCAGTGCCAGCGGCATCGGCATGGGCATTGCCATCCCAAAGGATGCGCCGGACCAAAACCAACTGAATCACATATCGATGTCCGGGAAAGTGAGTTAACCGCCCTGCATTTCCCCAGCGGGGAACACATAAAATTACTGCGGAAATAAAGGGATTTTCCATCCAGCTCCGGATAAATGCTCTTTGGCCATGTCAGTAGCGATGATAATATAAAGTTTGCACAATTGCCGCCAAGACACTCAACGACATCGTTAATGGAGAAGGAGGAGGAGGAGGAGGAGATGAAAATCGAGGGTCAGAGGCGGAATGGCGCCATGGGAAAATGCTGGGAAAAGGCAAAAGGTTTAATGGCCAGCAGGCGCGGCTCAACGGAGGCAGTGAAATTATGGACGACTTTTGCACAACTCAATTAATGAAAAGTAAACATCCTCGGCACAAAGGATTCGCAATCCGATGGATCCAATTGGACGGCGCGGTACGTACTTCCATGGGGGTCAGAACACAATGCAAAATTAATTAGCTTACTTCACTTAAGCGCTTGCAATTTGAGTGCATCCTATTTCTCCTGCCAGTCCCAGTTCCATTGCCAGCCAAACCCAAACCCAAACCCAATCCCACTGCCACCATCATCATCAGCATCATGATGATCGTCGTCATCACGGCAGTTGTCCTTGGCATCCTCCGGCTGAAATTTCCAACTGGCATGCCGTAAAGTAATTTGCATTTCAGGCTAATGCCATTTGCATGCGCATATTCCGATTACAATTTAGTTAAATTTTGCCGCCTCCACAGCCCTCCGTTGTTCGTGCTCGCTCGTCCTTCGATGATGTCCTTGCCTTTTCTAGTCCTGAAATTTTCAACGAGCAAACTATTGACAATGAACTAATTGCTATTGTTGCCGTCTGGGGACATATTTCGACTGCAAATAAACTCGTTGCTAAAACGAAAGTCACTGCCAGAGACAGAGAGACAGAGGCAGAGACAGCGGCAGGGACCGAGACAATGATGGAGAATGCCAGAGATAGAGGAGAGAGAGAGAGAGAGCTCCGCAGAGTTTCGGGGCCCAAGGCAGCCTGGGCAGGACGGCAGCTTTAACTGCAGCTCGTTTGCTGTCATCGTTATGCCCCCGATTCCCGTCCATTTGGCCACTCAAATGTCTCAAGAGTCTCGCCATCCCGGGCTCCCATCGCACGGCGCACGCCACACACACCACACTCTCCGAATCGCAAACAATTACTTTTTGAAGTAGTGCAGCTCCTGCCACTGCCACCCAGAGCCACTGCATCACCTGTGCCACTCACCTGCACCGGCATTGATCTAGCCCAGTGCCAAATGCCAGATAACGAACCATCGACGGAATGCCTGCAGCTCGAACTTCTGACAGGAACAGGACGCAGGGACGCCGTGTGTGTAACGTGATTACGATTGGGTTGGCAAAGTCACTAGTACCGTGGATATAGGAGCACTGCGTTCTACAGGAATCCCACATCTACTTGTCGGGATATACTGCTGCATAGTCTTTAAAATGCCATTCTGTAAGCTTACATGTGATTTAACTAAACTACAAATTTTGAAATAAGCCAAACTATATTTGAAGTGGATTATACCTAAAAGAGATAAAAAAAAACTATATATTGACACTGTATCTATTTGTGATATAGAGCGATAGATTGACATTCTGCTTGATATTTCGACAAAGCAGAACACAAAGTTTGTCAAACCTATTTTTCTTGAAAATAAATAAAAAAAAAATTTTGTCAATTCATTTATAAACAAGTAGAAAATATAAAAAGTATTTTATTTCTTATACTTTATCGAATATTTCGATGTATCAAAGTTAAATGCTAATATTTTCGATATTTTTTCGGTATATCAAGAATATAGATATTTTCAATATGTTGCTGAGCGCGGTACTTTTTTCGATGTATTATATCGGCCATTTCCTTTTAATTAACAAGTAGAACAACATTTTTATTTTTAAAGAGGTGCAAAAAATATCGATTAAAAATACCTTATTCATTAATTAATTAATGAATTAATTTTTTTTTTTGCAAAGACCGACAGAAAAATATTTAATCATTGCGATCTTGCGATCAATTTTCTTCAATTTCCATTTGAATCGACAAGCGATATTATTAGACATTTTCAATTTCCAAACATAAACATTCACGTTATGGTCGATATAATTCTCAGTACACTACTTTTCAATATATTAAATTAAAATTTTTCTCTCAATATACATATATACAACCCTTGAGGACGATTTTTCCCGAATCGTTGCATCCACTGTACCTGACAGCCACTGCCTTTGATGGCATACATCCTCCCACACATCGGCACAGAGTGTCTAGCGTTACAGACCTGAGAACTTTAGCCGGCAATATTTTATAATTAAAATTTCAAATGTTCGCCCGGAGGACAGGAGGAATGGCAGAGATGGCGGCGAGCAAGGCGGCGAGTGAGTAACAAAGCGAATTGAGCCCGGAGTTCCGGAGATCTCATTGATATTGGCAAACGGCGGCTTGGTTTTCCACCGCTTACCACGGCACTTCCTCCTCGCTTTTCGATTGCAATTGCGGTGCTTTTGACGGCGAAGGGAAAGGGATACGGACACGGAATTGTTCTCCGGACACGGGGAAGGACATACATACCTACATCTATGTGTGGATGGAGCTGGCTAAGTATTCAATATGCTCGAATCGATTTTATGGCCGGCACTTACCAAATAGTTGCCAGCCATTAAAATTGGTAGTTAGCTGGCCATAAAGCGAGACGGTGGAATGTAACGACTCCCTTGGAAAAACCGCAAGGAAATTCCGATTCCCTTCAATCAGCTGATAATGAACTGCAGTCGCACCTGTTCCCACCTACGGCCATGAATCAAGTACAATACCAATTACGAGGCTGCGAAATCAGGTCCTCGCTTATCCTTTGGCCCGGCGCAGTGGTAAGCGCCCAAGCCCGGCCCGGCCCAAAGTTTCTCAAGTATTTATGAACTTTGTTAACAGGCCAAGAATTACAAACTTGTGAGCGCGCGAAACTTCTGAACTGAATGAGAAATTGTGTGCAAAAGCGACAGTGTTCGCTGCTTCCTGCCCTTCTTGCTCCTGGAAATGAATTAAATGGCCACGCCCACACACACACCGAGGAGCACCACAGTGATGGTACAGATAGTTTTTTCGGCACAAGACTTACCTGGGAAAGGTAAATTCGATCTGAGGATTACATTTTTATTCCTGCTAATTGGTACATTAACTGGTAAGCAAAGGGATATAAATTACATATTATTCCTCAATATAAATTAGGAGGCCTGTCCGTTTTGATTCCCTTTCTTTCCAGTCGCCATGTTAAGTTAAGTCGTCCTGAAAATAAATTGTATATAGTGTTGCAGAGGCACCAAGGACATAACCCAGCCAGTTAGTTACCAACACTGGCCAGCACCGACACAGGAGCACTGCAAGAGCAAGCACTAATTGCCAGCCAGGCGCCGGGACAAGTTTACGGCCAAGGTAAACGCGGCCAAGCTCCGTAGGCCAAAGTTCAACGTGGCTCAAGTTTTTCGACCGTGTAACGCCTACTCTCTGCGTGTGTGCGAGTGTGTCTACCTTTTGAGGGCTTCACCTTGTGTAACTTTTCCTTTTACTTCTGCGACTCTTTTCCGCTTTGAATTCGGCTTGCAGTTGCCTTTTTTCTGCAGATTTAGATCCCAGCAACGTCGCTTAAAGTCGCCTTAGTTTATGTTCTCATCGTCCTCCATTTCCGTGAGCCTTGCTGCTTGTTACTGCGTATTTTTCCACGTTAATCACTTTACGTTGGGGGCTTTATGCACCTTGCGGGTGATCTCATTAAAGGTCCGTAAACTCCGTGAGGCCAATTAAAAAGTTTACCATCATTTCGTATTTAAGGCCGCTAAGAATTGTAAATAAAAGCCAGAGATAAATTACTATCTACAGGAATTTCATATCACCGCCTAAACATCTTAATTATCCGACATAATAACGCTCCTTCAACTACGTAGCTTTTATATTAGATTTAAGCAAAATACAAGTTTCAGATACATGCAAATATAACAACGATTTTAAGCTTGTGGCTACACTACAGATATTATTAAGTGCTAAATTTCTTAGTAAAACCTTAGACGCAAATCCATCCAAAATTAATTTCTTGTTCCCATCAACAACATTACTGATACATAGTTCGAATAGCGCAGAAGAACTTGTACGATGTCCTCATAAACTGTTCAACAATAAAATATATCATTAAGTGACAACATTTGCTCTAGCGACATGACTTACACCACTCATGGTCTCAATGGATATATCCAAGAATACTGTGGCCTTGAGGCATATGGGCTTTTGAGCCCGTTGAGCTATTAAAATGAGCATTTTACGGAATCGCATATCTGCTTCGAAATAGTTCATGTCGTAGACAGCAAATGCCACGCTCTCGCTCTGCAAATATTTGGTCAGGTAGATAATCAAATTATTAATTGCTTCGACTCACCGCATCGATCAGCATCTGGCTGAAAGAGCAGAGGAGGTAGATCTCCATCGAGCAGGACACCAGGATCAGCACCAACTTAGCCAATTGCTCCTGACCAAGGCCGATGGTCATCTGGAAGCACACTAAGCAGAGCAAAATAGAGGAGGACGCAAAGTTGACAAGCAGCGGAATGCCGAATACCTCGTTTACAACATCGGAGATTCTGTCGGAGAATTTTAATCAATTTAATTGTTACGGTATGCATTTTTGTGTGGTCTTGTGAGACTCACCCGAGGATTTGGTTGTGATAGGCAATGAGGGAGCTTAGTTCCTTCAGGTCCTCGTCAGCTCCCCCATCGCTGTCAGTAGCAGCTCGTACCTGAAACTCCCTCAGGGCAGTAGCCAGACGATCAAAGTGCATGACCACCTGCATGGTCACGGAGAATATCATGAGGTCGGCCGAGATGTGGGCAGTTGTGGCTGTGTAGCCCGCCATCGACTGGGAGAGATAGGTCAGGTAGTACCTCCAGTTGGCAGTGTAGTCCCAGGGAGCATAGGCAGAGTAGGGCAGTATCTGATCGGCGTCGGGTGAATGTCGCAGGGTCTGTAGGGTGTACAGGGTTACATTGAACAGATTGTATACCGAGACCAGCGTTATGTAGAGGCCGCTGAATGACTTGGTGACCCGCTGACTGCGGCCCAGGTAATGGGACACATTATACTGCTCCTGCACCTCTTGCTGGGGTGGCGGAAAGAATGTGTCCAGCTTTTTAACCAGGCTCGTCATTAGCTGCTTCTTAAAGAGTACTGAGAAGATCTTGAGGAATCCCCCAATCACGAAACCGATGTAGCATATCACCATGCAGGATTCCACGAAGTTTTCTTTATTCAGAAACGACAGAACGACGAAAATAATCTCCATGGCCAGGACAAAGGCCAGGTTAATCATGTGAAAAACGAAGAATATGTGAGATAGGAATTTCGGCTTCTCTTCGGCACTTGGCGAGTCGTAAGGATCCAGACCAATCGTATGGTAAAAGATCACAGGCAGCCTAAAGAAGTCCTCCATCTCAGGATATATCTTCTTCGGTTTCTCAACGGATGCGGTATTGTAACCGATCAACTTCTTGATGAACTTAACACTCATGTTGTCTTGGGATCTCTTGCACTTTTATGAAAAATTCGCAGGAGAAACGGCTTTTATACTCGGCGAGGAGTTGACTAGACCGCAATGTTTTCACAGCGTATTATTAAAATTGGCCCTTTGCCAAGGAAAACTCTTGCGGTCAGCTATTTATGCTTTTATTGGCACAATATTAGTTTTTTTGGTAAACAAAGAAAACAATGTGGTATTATATCCTCTTTTTTATTATTAAATAAATATAGTAAGATTGGACTTTATTTTAATTGATAAGCATTGATATACTTAAGTCTTTTTCGCATAGAAAAAAATCACCTGTGACTTCTGAAAGGAAATTGAAAAGAAACCAAACTGTAATTCCAACTCACAGCATGAACAGCTGCCAGAAGTGCAGTTTAAATTAAAAGGGATAAGCTCAATTCCTGTATTTTTTAATTATATGCTTTTAAAGTTTAGTTACTAGATTTTTCTTTTCTTTCATCAATTAATGAAGGAACTGGCCAACTTTGTATGACTTATTTTAATGCGTTATGGTTAACTTCATAGTGAAAGCAAAATGGTTAATTATAATGATTTATTGCAAATCAGACAAGGTAAAAATCTCTGAAAAGCTATAAAAAACTCCAATATTCCGTATCCAGAAACTTTGCCTCATTTTCATTTCAAAAATAAAGTAACTTCCAAATCTTAAAAAAGAAGGAAGTCCACATAAATGTTTATGGAATACAACAACAATTCATGGGGGAGATATTTAATTTTTTGGCTGAAATAAGTAGTTATTTAGCTATCCTTTCAATAGACATGTATTTGTATATTGTTGTTTTTACCTTTATAAATTAGTAGCAGGTCTTCGCTGGCGTATATCCAGATTAAACTTTTGGTCCTTGCGGTTAACCATGTGAGTTTTTCTTGGCACAAAACAGCTGCCATTTTTGAATAAGAACTATTGATTTTTGTGTACCCAAAAAACAGAGGAGTGTATAATAAATTTAGGGGAAAATTCCATGTATCCTGTCGGCAGAATTGCGTAGCCGTTACGTAATTAAATATAATATCACGCATACGCCCCGTTCTCGAGCAGAGTGCCGGCGAAGAAAACAGAAGTGCTCACTAAGGAACAGAGGATGAAGCGAAGGCGATGCAAAGGATGAAGGAAACGCACTTGAGTGCAGCTTATTTTCCTAGGCTTGCATAATTTACGAGCATTTTCATTGATGATGGCAAGCTGAACGGAAAAGGCAGGCGAGCAGCTTAACCCGGGACACTTTGGACCAGGTAAAAGTCGGAGCGGCTCCCTGGAGGGTCCTGGATGGGATGGAATGGGCGAGCGAGAGACACGCACTCTGCACACGCCGGCACTCACTCACTCACACCAGCCAGACGGCCCACTCGGATGGATACAGATTCAGTCACTTAAATTAGCCTTAAGTTGGCTGCAACGAGTGTTTTGCTTAGTTGCTTTGTGCACTCGAATAAGTGCAAGGATCCTCCAGCTACAGCTACAGCTTCAGCTCCTGCTGCTTCACTCCTGCTCCTGCCACTGCCGAGGCTCCTTTTCCAGATACTTTTCCATCTCGTCCTGCAACAAACTATCAACTGCACAGCCCCATGCAAAACTCATGAGCTATGCTGTGCATAAGCTGCTGCTCATGCATATCCTAGCGGCATATTTCTCCTCGTTTTTTATTCCTACCCTTTACTATTTTATTCTATTTTATTTTTGCCCAACATGTCCAAGTTTGTGACTTGACTGAAGCTAAAAGTTTGCTCCCACCGCCCACCGCCCAGCCGCCCCCGTCCACTGGCGACCCCTTGATTACAAGCTTTTTATTAGCTCCCCGAAAGCAATTTGAATATGCTCTCATGATGTTGTCAATCTTATTTTTTTCGACGCCTTGGAGCGCTTTATCCCCCAAACCTGGCTGCAAAGAAGGGAAAAATGTGAGCAAAAAGCGTATTAAGCAGCATAAGTGCAAGATATTATCTCAAATTCACCAACACGAAGAGACTCAAATGCAAAATATGCAAAGGTAGCACTTTTTCAATTACTATGTATTGTCAATGTATCCTTAATTAAGTCCGTCAATATCGCTTCGGGTCCAATATCCTTTCTGGGACGTTACTATTGTATTGCCATTGAGCGAGTGAAATAGTTGAAAAAACTGAAATTTTAAAATGAAAAACCACCATTCATTTCGGAAATAACTCTGTAACTAGCTACATAGGATATTTAAGGAGGGTTTCCAAATGTAAAATTACAAGAAAAGAGAAAAAGTATAAAGCGTATTTAATAATAAAAAAGTTAAAAGCCATCCGTTTATTATTTCATGCACATACAGTTGAGAAGAAATCTTTCAACTGACTTTATTTAATTCTTTGTTAATCCCCGTTGTGACTTTGCTTTTAATTTCCATAAAGTGATAAATGTACCTTGTACCGCATACCAAATTTAAATAATTTAATGGCTCACAAAGTGTGTGTGAAATTCTTAGAGACATGTTTTAGGTGTTAAATTTTTTTGTACCAGACCTGAAATCAAGCTGCGTTCGCACACCCCTTACCCATACAGCCTTTGACAGGCACCCAGGACCAATGTAAAAGGCTCGATTGCGATCCCAGCGGGCTGCACCGCCTGCCAGCGACCAAGTTTTATTATCAGCGGCGCCAGGAGACAAGAAAGCAGCAGCCACAATAAAACTCATAAAATATGTTTGCCATCAGACTCAAAAGAACCTGTTTTACAGAGGTCGAGGAAATAATAGAGCCAATTAGAGCTTGTTTATAGATTATTGGTTTTTATAAATATTTATAAATATTTCTGAAATTTGTTCTCCATTAAGTTTGATTGAATTTGAGATTTATTCAATATTTTTAAAATGAGTTTTATTAATTAGATATAGAAAAAAGAATCGTATTTATATCTGTAAGATGTGTTCATTTTAAATTCGGATTATTAAAATCCTATAATACCTAATTGTTTTGTTACCTAATTGTTTAATACTTATAATTGTTTTGAAGTTTTAATCCAAGGTGTTTATATTCATATTCCCAGGACTGTATGACGGTCGTTCGTATTTGTATTGGCTGCTTTATTCTTCATTTAACAGCCCGCCCCCCCCGGGAAGCTGCTTGGATGGGCGACCCCCCAGCCCGGCCTTTGTTTCGCGGACCACTCGGCGCTGGCCTTTTTATTATGCGCTTCTTTCGGGCTTATTATATTCTGCCTTTACACTCATTTAAACCATTTTACAGTAATTTTGCTTATAGCTAATTTTAAGCTATTGCCCTGTGGCCGCCCGCCAACCCCTAAAACGTCGAAGGAAACCCCATCGTCTCCCGGCGCCACCTGCTCTGCGGTTTCTCTGATGCCTTTTTTGACGTCTTTCGGCCGATTTTTTTGTTTGTTCTTTATGACAGCTATTGCTCTTTGGAGGGAATCATCCGCTGTTTTCTTCCGTTCATTTTGGCTTTTTGTTTCTGTGGATTGGGCCACAAAAGCATTCAGTTAATTTATTATTTATTAAACTTTTGGCCAGCCAAAAGTTTTACTTTATAAATTGACAATTTGTTATGAGTCTCTCATCGTTTTGTATTATTTATCTGTGATTTCTTTCGTCCGGAAATTATTATCTATTTTTCATATCGAGCCGTGGGAATTGCGCAAATCTCTGTGACTCTCTTGGCGCCTCTGCATAATTCAGGAGCAGGGCATAAAAATTAAACATTAAGATGGCAAGACGGCACAGTAATCCGAGATCTCTGTCACTCTAGGTGCAGGAGAGAATTATGGATCGGGATGGGATTTGTTTCGAAACTTGTGCAGCTTAAACGCTGTGCTGGGGTTAAGCTGCCGTCCGGCAAGGCCTGGAGCTGGTGCTGGGATGCTGGGCTGCTAGGATACTGGCTTGCTGGGATGCTGGGGGGGGAAAACAAAAAAACAATGAGAAGTGCCACAAAAGCCGCACGGCCCGGCAACAAATTCTAATATTGCTTTTGTTTCTCCACCAGTTTTCTCGGCATCCTCCGGCCGGGCACGCACTCCGGCCGGACGGCCTGTTGGCTTCAAATTGAGTTGTGAGCATAAAAAACCCGGGGCGAATGCTCCTGGGGACTTGGTCCAATGCGGCAAAAGTCAACTGCTCCTGCGGAGGCATGCCAACGATGGACGCAGCAAAGTGGACACAATGGACGATAAGGCACTGTAAGAAAAATGCAAGAAACCATTAAATTAAGATCAAAATAACATACTTTTGTTTAAACTCACACGAATATAAGTTATTATAAGTAAAAAGGTCTGCTTATCCATATTCCTTTCAATTAATGAACTTGAAATTGATGTTACATTTTTTTCTGTGTGGATAAACTCTGGTGTTGTCCAAGTCGCAGTGTGAAGATATTTATGGCCACTGTCCAGGGACTTTAGCTGGTGTTTTGGAGTCTGCTGCACCAGCCATCGGCCAACGGCCATGGACCATCGACCACTTGCCTTGAGCCCCGCTGGGTTAAGCCGTTTAGGGTTCAATCTCTCAATGGGGTCGAGGTCGATCGCTTGCCGCCAACGCGTCGCATGAGTGATATGTAAACAGTCAACAATCCAATTTCAGGGCCGCTTTGAATTTCAATACGTCTAGAGGCACAGGATATATATAATATATATTTTTTATTAAGTTGATAAACATTGAATGGTATTAAGACGTAATTACTTATAATAGTGATACTCTTTTTGATAATATTCTTTCTGCAAAATGTATTTTTATTTTAATATAAAATATACGCAACAGATAAAACCTATTCCCGGAAATCGAAATCAATAAAATGTCGGAATTCATTCAATTAAAAGCTAGAATCAATGCGATTTAATTGTCTGTCAAACGGCATTTAGTTTTGGTTTTGGCTTAAAATAAAAAGCTGCTATAATTCGGCTTGTATGCAAAGCGCAAATAATCTCACCTGCTAAGCTGGCAGCAGTTTATGTTTAGTAATTGAATTATGCAAATCATTTCATAGCCATAAAATATGTGTGGCTTATTTTGTGTAAATAATGTAGCAATGGTAAATTTAATAAAGCTAAAAGTTAGTTTAGTTTAAAATATATAAATTAATTCTGGATGGAGACAATATTAGTTTAGTTATTTTTTTATATACTAAAATATATCAATATATAAACGGCTTTGACTTCAAATTCCCCAATGAAAACTTCTTAAGATATAAGAAACCATTACAGTTTTTTAAAATTCTTTCCCATTTAGCTTCCCAACGAAACCTCAGTAAAACTTGTGTGAATTTAATAGCAAAAAGAGATAAATAAATTCCTGCTAAAAGGCCAACATTATACTCTTAAATATTGCAGTTTTCCCCACAGACCACTTCACCTGATCCCCTTTAGAGATAGTCCCCATCGAACCGAGAGCAAACCCACTTGAAATCCACTCCGGAATGTTAACAACATCTCCAGCATGTGCCACCATTCAATTGCAAGTGCAATCGCTGGCTAAAGTAACACGGGGCGGATGAATGATGCCCGCGGGAGAGGGGACTTTGCAAAATTACTCGCGCCACATTCCAGGGATTAACAAATCACCTGCACACACTGGCACACCCGCACACTCACCTGACGCGTTGTTTACAGCACTTACAAATGAAAATAAACGCATTTCAAGCTAATTAAACAATAAAAGCGCAGAAGGGCACCCGGCTCCGAAAAGCGAAATGGAATAACAAAGCAAATAAAAATGGAGACGGCGGGCGGGGTGGCTGTAATTCAGAAAATATAAGTGCACGGCATTGGCATTAGTCGTGGGCGGAGACAGGGGGCGTGGCGCCAGTCCCTTCTTACCTGACAGCTGACAAACACGCGAGAGCACGGTGGAGGAATAGCGAGAATATTTGGCAAAAGGTGTTGCCTTTCCTTGAAAGAAAAGGTAAAAACAAAGACACAAAAAAAAATTTAAAAAGTATAAAATGTAAGTAAATTTATATAAAAGATAAACTCTATTAATATTACTTAAAGGTAACATAACAAATTTCTGTAGACCGTTTTTCCTCAGAAATTCTTTTTTTTAAATTTTAATAGCTATGAAAAACGATTATATTCCTTGCTCTAGAAATGAATATGTGATAATTTATCAATCAACAGTATTACTTGTCAGGTAAGTATTCAAAAATAATAAATTTATTCAATTTTTTCAATGGTGAAGCGTGAAGCTCTTGAGCGCACAAAAGTAGGCAACAAAGACGGCAGCGATGCAATTGCTGCAGCGCGTCGCTGACGGTGACGACGTGGCACAATGGTGTTGCAATTTAATTTGAATCGTCGGCGGGAGTGCGGAAGAGGAAACCAGAGGAGGAGGAGTGGCATGCAATGGTATGGGATGGCTGCCGCTGCCGACACAATTGCACTGGTGGCAAAGAGAATGCCAGCTCTGGTGATGATCACGCTGACGATGATGAGGACGACGGTGCTGATGGCAATGGCTGATGAATCCACTTAGGCGACGGGCGCCAGGCAACAGCATCAGGAGCAGTAGAAGCAGGAGCAGGAGCAGCAGCATCATCTACAGTAGCACGGCAGCAACTTGTGCAGCAGCAGCGGCATCAGTGGAACCCAGAGTGTCGCTTAATTGAACAGCCAAAGGATGAAATGAAAGACAAGGACACAACGGGCACATGGACACGACGGGGGAAGTGTGTTAACTACGGCAACTGCAAATTATATTAGCTTCGAAACCCCATAAATTAAGCGAGGGTAGATTCAATCCGGTTTTTAATGTTAAACCCATGACTTTGTATGAATTAGATCAGCAAATATCCATTTTCACGTATTTATTGTATAAAAATAGGGGTTTTTAGGCCTAAAAGCACTTGGTGGCGATACAGTTGATCGCAAGCCATCTAATCGCGACACTGGCGCTTCGAAGGTGGCTCCTCCTCGTTCGGTGCGATGCTCTGCAGTAGCTTCGATTCAGTATGGGCTCCGAACAACGTCAGGAGCAGGGCCACGCCATAGCCGGTTGCACGTTCGCCCTGTAAGACAGCAAAGCAGAAATCACATTAAATTCGAATAAAACCAAAGCGGATTTGAGTCCGAACCGAATCACTTACGCAATGGACGGGTGTGGCCATGTCGACGTGCATCCAAACCCCCGGGTAGTCGAAGCCGAGGTGGGCGGCAATGAAAAGGCCGGCGCAGGAGGACTGCGCGTTTTGTCGATCCTGCAAGCGGAAAGGAAATCTCAGTTAGACATGGTGACATATTCCCTCGGATGTGGGTATTTCTTTATGGGAACATCCGCATCCCATGTGCAGATGTGTGTTGGTTGGTAGCGGTAGTGGGGGGTATGTTGTGTGTGGAGCATGCAACAAGCAAAACTTGGCGTCGCTTTATTAAAAAAGCGTCCTGCGGTGCAGCGCAACAAGAAAATATATTTATAGAGATAGATGAACATACGCGAGGGCAGTTTGAAAAGAAGCCACTGTGGCATTGCACGGAGAGGGTTTCATTCTATTAAATACAAAAAAAAAGAAGCTAGGGAAAGCTAAGAAAGAAAATGTTGTCAAGCTAAGGAAATGTTGGCAATAGCAACATAGAAACATCTAGTGATGAGGTGTACCAGACAGCTCTGAAAATATATACATAGATCGATCTATACTGTATGGATATTTGACGTGAAGTTATATCATATTTGATATATCGATATAAGCAAATCTAAGTTTTATTTGATGGTTACCATATTTTTGTAATATAATATTCAATATAATTGTCAACTTTACAATGTACCGATGCTCTTCGATAAAATCTATATTTATCGTTCTATTTTCTATATTTTTCGATATTTTAGAGTTCAATTGAAAAATTATTTTTTATATGATGTATAAATAACATTTAATCGACAAAAGTGATAAACGAAATAACATTTTACCGACTTTTTAACATTAAATTCGAAATCTTTCGATTTAAACTTTAATTTCATGTTTTTAAATGATATGAAGCATGATATAGCATATCCGCATGAGCCGACTTTGGTTTAATTTAGTAAAACGTGAAAATCCTCTATTTTAAATAAAATATTCTAAGCAAGAAATTAAAGTATCTTTCAATCAGGTTAATTCTATATAATCCCCTGTTGTCTCCCTGATTCTCCAAGCTACTTCGTAGCGCATCTCGAGAGTGGCAAGTCTGGGTGTGCTAATGCCTAAATTATATGCCATGCACTGGCAGCTGCGTAACGGAAGCAGTCGCTCTACTAACTTGGGCGGAAATTGCAGCGCTTAAATGCCAAACATAAAGTACACTTTCCACACACACAGACACACACTCACACTCACCAAATAAAGGAGGAACCGACGCACACACTCTGCTGACAGCTGGCCAAAAAATGGAGTTAACTGGCAGACTTCACCAGCAGGGTCTGCGGCATAGAGCGGACACAGGACACGAGCTGACGGGACGACGAGCAGTGAAAATTACATGACAACGCGCTAGGTTCCCTCTCAAGATGAAAATCACACACACACCAACACACACACACACACATATGCTGTCAGGAGACGTGCAAACATCGTCCTTCCAGGAGCGGAAGTCAAAAGTCCATTGAGGCAACACAGCCGAGCATCAGGCTTGAAGAATGAAAACTGAAGACCGCTGCTACTTCTACAACACACAGTCATCGTTTATTTTCACAGAGAGCAAAATACGATTTATAAACTATAACTAAAGTATTACCTATTTCATATTATCTTAAATAAACATAAAATAATTTTAGGTGCCCAAATCAGGACCTAAATTTTAATAAATATGTAGTTAATATGCTTTAAATATCTTAAGATTTTTTAAAAATATTCTTTGTGTGTAACCCATGTTCCTGTACTGGTTCCTTTTGCTGCTGGAAACTCCATTTCAAGTTCTAACACTGCACAGCTAGTGCTTTCGGCGGTTTTGCAGCTAATAACCCGCTTTTGTTATGAAAACTTGCGGCTGTCGCTGCCAACAAGCCCGATATGGCATATAAGCGAATATGAACTTCCTGTAACTTGGATTTGATTTGTCTTAAATATTTATGTAACATATATGCAAAGATCCAAAAACTATATAGATAAAGTGATTCTTGTTTGTGGTTCTACAACACATTAAAGACAAACGAAACGGTTGCATCTGGAGTACTACCAACTTGATTCGTTTCAGTTAAGTTTGTAGAAATGCTAAATACTGAATATATTTCCTATACAAATGAATCAGCTTTAAATCGTTATCATAGGGATAAATCTATAAACGGAAACCTTTAATAAATAGCAAGCTTTAACTTTACTTAAACAAGTCAAAGCTTCCTAAATAAATTCTGTAACTTTTCCCCAGAATCGCAGAGCTAAAATGAAAAGTTGACAAGGTCTCGTCGTAACTGCGGTGCTAATTAAATGTTTAACATTGCCGAGCCTGATCAGAGCCCTCACGCACATCCTCAAACCAATGTAGGACCGGCGACGAATCGGATCAAACCGAATCGAATCGAATGGAATCGAAACGGGCTTTCATCAATAATGGCCAGCATTTGTCAACATAATGTCATTAACATTGATTGCATTAGGGGCCCCGGCACTGATTGTGTGTGTCCCTATGATGTGTGCCTGTAAACCTTCCCTCCCTCCCTCGGCCTTTTGTAAATAACGAAGCTACATAACATTCATCGGGCCCACGCTCCACCTAGTCCTAGTCCAAATCTCCCCCAGAGTTTGACAATGGGTCGCCGACTAATTGCGGTTTGGAACGTGACCGTGCCAAAACCACCCCATGACATATAGCCCCCGTCGATTGCCCAGACCAACACCAATCCTCATCCGCATCCGCATCCGCTTTCGCGTGCAACATCATCCGCAAACGGCGATGATGCGATTCATTTGCGATTAACTTGAAATTAGCCAGCCGGCGTGGCGTCATTGTCTCACGTTTAAGCTGCGGTTAGTGAAATTCAATCTGTGATAAACGCATATATATATGTATGTAACTCGCGATTACATCGGTGACTGATTCACGCCCAGAGCCATCAACTGGTTGTGAGTATCAATTACGCATTCATTCAATAAGCGAAACGAGCCCTGGCAAGGATTTGCCATCGATGCCGGCGTCATCGAATCGTTTCGCTGAAGGCGGCTGCAATTTTTATTCAATTTTCGCAGTGTCACAGCCAGAGAGCGCTTAAAAAACTTTATGCCCGTTGGGGCAAAGCGCAACAAAAAAAAAAGAAAGAAAAACTATAAAGATATGGCCAAAAGAGTGGCGCCAGCAAAGCAAAAGGAAAATATTAGAGAAACATTCAAAGAGACTGATGCTGTGTAGTGGGCGGGCGATTAGCTTGTTTTCATCACATAAATTTCACTTTTAAATTTTAAAGTATATACTTTGTATATGAAAATATTTAATGGAGTTTAAACGAAAAAGACATATCTAGGGTTTTCTTCAAATCTCAACCAACCTTTCCTATTTATAATCCGTGTCTTCCGGCCTATTTATATCGCTTTTAAATTGAAATATTGAAGCATCACTGACAACTTGGAAAGTTGAACGGAAACCGAGACATAACAAGCGGAAAGATTTGTGTTAACAAAGTCGCCATTTCTATTGCCAGTGCCCGCCCACCAAGCAGGCAACGGAAATGGGGAATCATTTCGCAAATTACGTGACTCCACAGCCCGCCCTCTGACCGGCAACTCAAGTCTTTCTGCAGCTCTCCCTCTGACTTTCTCTTTCCCTGGTGAAATCTGCATTTAAACCACTGAGCTTGGGCATTATTTATAAACTGGTGTGGCTTGCTTTAATCAAAAAACTTAACCCCGACGACTAAGCATGACCGCAACAACAACAAGAACACGAGCAGCGGGAGGAGCAAAGGCAAAGGCAAAGCCAAAGTCAAAATTTCCGGCGCCTGGAGGTCGTGCCGTAAAAAACTTTTGCCACATAAAAAGTTCAATTTAATTCATTAAACCGCGTAAAAAGTCGCCGTGCAATTGAATTTAAAATGTCGACGCCCAATAAAAATGAACCCGCGTTTTCAGAGCCGAAACAAAAAACAATTACGCATACGCCGCGTGTGCGGCTAAAGAGAGACGCTGACTGCCTGCAACACGTTGCCGAAACACTAAGTGGACGGAGAATGGGTTTATCTAAAATTCATGCCCCTGCTCCAAGCGGCATTTTTACGATTTAGCATAAAAATCAATTACCAACAATGGGAAAATTTCACAGTCATAAAACGTCGAGTAACTTTCGACTTAGATTCCTTGGCGGCGGCGTCGCCGGCAAAATTGAGAAACAATTGGAAATGTTTAAGCAAATTTTATTGTCCCGCCGCCGTGTTGCTTATGTTTTACTTATGACACAATACACAGGAGCTGTTCCTTCTCCCGGCCTCCTCCCGATGCTAAACAGACGCTAAAGCCACAGACAGAATGGGCAATGGACGGATTTTTAGGGGATGGTTTCTAGGTCGGACAGTTGGGTCGCAGTCAGTCTCGCGGTCATAAAGTTGCTGAAATTTGGGATAATATTATTTTTACTTTCTTCACTTTTTTGTTTGCCTCTCTGCTTAGTGGCCTGGAAGAGGGAATTTAACATCGTCGCTTTTAAAAAGCCAACGGCCTAAAGGTTGAAGGCAAAGCGCCAAGTAATTCCCAGAATATTGTAATTTAATGAGCAGTTGCTTCGGCACTTGATGCTGAACACATTTCTATCCTGCCGCCATTCGATATTTTTATTTTTTCTCATAAATATGTAGGAACGTTATTTATAGAGACTTAAAAGAATGGGAATAATAAGGGAGAAATAAGAAAACTCTATAGGAAATATACGTATTTTGAAAGCTTAAACTATATTAAAGTCAAGCGTTGTCTCTTTGGTGAATACAGATGGAAAGCCCATTTACAAACTCCCTCATAAATGACACTTTAAAAACACTAACCAGACCAACTCCGAGAGCAACCTTCGACTTTCTGCACTCGAACTCGTGGCTAATTATCAGCTGAAATGGCTTCGCTTGATTCGCGAACTCGCAGCGTGTAATCAAAAGCGAGGACATGGCAAATATCAACGCACACCGGGGGATCGCAACTCAAAAGCGGCGAGCCAACAAATGGGAATCGCTTATTTTGGTGGCCAAAATGGATGGATGGATGGGGGGCCAGCGACAACATCTACCTGGCCACCACCAGCTGCACGGAGGATTCGTGCCAAAATGAGCTGAATGAAGAGCCGCAGAACGAAAGCCAAAGCCAGCGGCCAACAAAGAACCCTGGCGACCGCTAACAACACTCATAATCCCTCCATTTAGTGGCAAACTAGGGGAAAGGACCCTACGAAACGGCACCAAGAAAAAAGCGAGGCAACCGGGTGCCAAAAAAAAGAGACCCCGACCGCCGCTTGCTCATGTAATTTAAACGCAGCGCGTGGGAATTTGCCTCAAAGCCAGCCCCAGAAAGGGCCACACAAAAAATGCGACGCTGATGGGCGATGGGTGATAGGTGGGCAGGTATTTCACCTTTTTCGCATTTAACGTTGAATGCATTTGGAATTTAAAACACTTTATCACAGACACCATTGACAAAGTGCGCGGCGCTGTCACATCAACTGCAGCAGGGGCATGTGGGGGTTAAGCGGAGGAGGTGTTGTTTTGTGTGTTTGTGTGTGGCACGGGCACAACCTGCACTGGTGTGATATTTTGACTTGATTCCCTTTTTTTTTGCGAACGGAGAGTGAGGAACTGACGAAAAATCAAACAACAAAATATTCAGGAAAAAATACTAGCAATAAGTACACTTGAAGAATTATAAATATTGCCTTTAATAGTTTTCTGTACTATTGTTGTAACTATTGTTAAGATATTGCATGGCTCATGAGTCAGTATTTTAATTAAATTATTATTATTACATGTATATTTTGTATAATGTTGTAATTAATATTTAATTTTTCATCCAGATCGTTATGTACTTTGGGCTATGTTCCTTTCTTGAGTTTTTAAAAGCCCTAGAAACCAGTTTGTACTTTTTAAAATTTAAATATTAATTTGGTTAACGAATTTACAAACAATTTTCTTATCTAATTTTAAATGAATTTTGAAGAAAAAATTGTAATTAAAATATTTCTTGCATCAGGATTACTGTGCTGTTTTTGAGAGTTTCAATCAATATCTTAGAAACATAATTAATATAAACTATTTTGAGAAATAATCTATACTTGAGAAACACATTTAAATTTCCTTTAGTGTAGTTATCAAAAGGGGCTGGTTGGGCGGGTTGGCGATTGGCAGGTAGCCAGAATTGCCACGCCACTTGACCTGCCTGCCCTGCCCTGCCTGCATCTCTACGCACAGCCAGACCCAGACTTGCCAATCCAGCGGATCCACCAGCAGCAATTCCTGGGAACCTCTCGCCCTGCGCCCACGGCGTGACAATGATGAATGACCATTGATCCGAAGCGCTTGCGACGAACAATAAGGTAACTCGATTTGGTTGGTTGTTGTGGCAGGAACTGGAACTGGAACCGAGAGGTAGCCCGGGGCACCGACGCACCTCGCTCCGATGGCCAGCGCCCAGAGATGGGTTTATGGCTCGCCAGGTCTCCATCCCCATCCCCATCCCCATCCCCGTTCGCGTCCCAATCCCAATCCTCTGGCCTTTCTAATGGTTGCAAAAGTGGCTGCTGGCGTAGATTGAACGCCAAAGTTTTTGATACATGCGAGTGCTACATGGGTCGGAGGGCGGGGCGGGGTGTGTGTGTGTGTGGCATAAATCAGAGTAATACTAATCAATCTTTAAACCAAACATGACGTTCATCATTTTTCCGCAACGGTGCGGTCGAGTGTAAGTAAGACAAAAGAACAACATTGAGTGCAAGCGATAAAGTTAATTAAAAATGTGTGTAAAATTTTCTCTAGAGTGCAAAGAAAGAAGAAGGAAAAAATCTGGCAAATGTGGGGAGAAACCGAAAATGAATTGAAAACAAATGAATAAAGTTACACTGAAACTTGATTAAAACTTTCTCAAAGTCATCCGGCCGGTGTCTCTCTCTCCTCTCCTCATATATCTCTGCGGGAGCCCGGAAAAGTTACGCTCGGGTGTCTTCGATAATGCATAAATTAAGCTACTTGGGAATTGATTTCGGAAAACCTCTGTTAATCTAGGAAATGCCAAAGGAAAGCCACTTCAAGGCGCCGAGCAAGTGACGAGGATGAGATGGTAGAGGCAGATAGTTCGATTTAAGCGAAATTGTTCGAGATTGATAGACAAACTTTTAAACTGAATGTTTCAGGCTGATTATATAGTTTGCTCATATGTAAGTAAACCTCTTTATGCATAACTACATGCATTAATTATAATAGCAAAATATAATTTATTGAATTTTAGAATTATGACCGGTATCGCATCCAAGAGTAAATTGAAATAAATCCAAAAGTTTTACTCGGAGAAACCTCATTTAAAACTCTCTCAGAGTGCATTTTAAAAATATTCTCTCGTTCGCTACTGAGTGTGACATTTTTGCAAGTAAAGCATGAAAGAGAGAGAAAAATAAGGAATGGATAATTCCTAGAAGCAAGCCAGATCAGGCAACCGGTTTCCGATGAGCTTATTATATATCATATTAAATAATATCATGGAGTATCAGTAATGAAACTCCTCTCTTTATCTATGACTGTCTTTGAAACCCTTCTACTCTTACAGTTCTGGTTACTTATGTAGTGAGATCCTTTAAGCTTAACATCTACAAAGCTCCAATTGTAGTTCACAACGAAAATTATTGTTTAAATTATTTTAACCAATATCTCTTCATACATTGAGTTTCTTAGTGTAAAAGCTTCTGATATAGTTGATGATATAATTGAATATTTTTCACATCTCGCAAAAGCATGCCAAAAGGCATAACATTAAAATGAACCAAATTTCAGTGCTTCGTTCATTTGATTTTTATTTTTGCGAGTGCCTTGATGTTGATGTAAGGGATCACTACTTTTTTACTACTTTTCTTTAATAACGAAATAGCGTATGTACTTACTGCAACCGAATTTTTCATATCAGCAATGGCCGATGCAAACTCCGAAAAATGCAGCTCGGGGCAGTAAGGGATCGGCGCCAACAAATCACCGGATTTGCGTCCAGCCTGCAGAGACTTCGCCTCCCACGACTCCGAGTTTGACAATATGGCTCCATGATACTTCCCAGTAGCGATGCCCTGGAAAACGAACAAGAAAATATAGTGGGGATGTAAGAGAAATCGCAAATGAAATATTCAATGGCTCCGGGGCCCGGGAGATATATATTTAAGAACGGTGGTTCGCACCCTCCGGGGAGAGTTTGATAGAAAACAAGCAACAATCAACAAAATGCCAGCAATAAAACTGAACAGCAACTAACAATGTTTGAGAGGGGGGAGAAGGGGCAAGGTGTTGAGCAGCGGAGGCTCCGGCTCCGGCTCCACGAAAATTGCGAGCTTCCGACGCGACCGGCAATAAAAAGGTGCAAGGTTATTTAGCACAAGCAACAACCAAACAACAGGCGGCGGCAAGGACTCCGTGGCGCGTGTTCCACTGCAGCTGGACAAATGAAGGTAGCACCATCAGCGGCAGCAGCAGCAGCAAAACGTAGTAACTGGAGCAACAAGACCAGTGCCAGCGGCAAATGCACTTGGAAAAAAGAGCAGAGGGAATTTTCTTAATGCTTTGGCAACTTTTTAACAAGAGCGACAAGCAATCTTCTTGCCTTCTAAGAACTCCCAAACTATTATTTCTCGATGTCTGCATGGATATTTTACTAATTTTCCAATTTAAAGTAAAATAATTTCTTTGCAGTGCAACAGTGGCAGCCACACACAGCTGAAAACAACAGCACAAAAGGTGTAACAAGCAGAGGAACATAAAATGTAAGGGCGAAAAAGTGTTGGCTGCCTGCTTTTTGTTGTTTGCCAGTATTGTTGTTACTGCTGCTGCTCCTGTTGCAGTGGCAGTGGCAGTGGCAGTTGCGCCAATGTTGGCAATTAATATTATTGCATCTCCCGTCTAGGTGTGTGTGTGTGTGTCTGGGTGTAATGAAATTAAGCACAACAAGCGCCAAAAACGGAATTCTAAACAAAATGGCAACAAAATGTTGAAAACCGTACAAAATGGGTGTGTGTGTGAAGGGAAGGAAGTATGGCTCGTTTTTAGGCTTGGGCCGGGCTGGGCGTCCAAGAAATTCCCTACGAACAATGCAAATTGCGAGGAGAAGCGGCTGGTGGAGGCAGACCCCTGACCAGTTTCGATTTATTTCCCATCGAACCACAAATAACGTAAATTGGCATCATATTTTAAGCAAATTGCAGTCAAGATTTATGGTAATTGTGCGCCATCGCAGCAGCTACTCTCGCTAGCTCGCTCACACTCTCTCGCTCTCTCGGCGTGCCACCCATCACCCACCCTCGAGGCACTGCAACAACCCAACGACGACCACAAAGCGACGACGAATCCTTTGCCGTTGTTGGTCGACCAATCCTGCTGCCACTACTGCTATTCCTCCAAGTTGCCGGCGAAAAACCAAATTTGCAATTTATTTTTCCAATTAACCTCGTGACTTTTATAAAGCGTGGCATAAATTCTCGCATAACAAGCCAGCTCGCATAGCCAAGTACAGGCAAGTGCAGCCAAGGCCACCCAGCCCACCTGACCGCAGCACTCATCCTAGCTTTGGAAAAGTGTAAAGATCTCAAACCGAAATTACCTTGGGCGCTGAGAATAAATTTTCAAGCTGCATTAGTGGCGGAAATGTGCATTCAATCTGAACAAAGATTAACCTTCAAAAGGTATTAAGGGAATGCAAAGATGAAATGCTAAACAGTTTCTGTATTTTTGGCAAAGTGCTGTGAGTGAATAGAGCTGAAAGGTTCTATAATAAGCTTATTATAAAGGAAACAAGTGTAACAAGTGATTTTCTCGTCTTACGTTTTTTGCCTGATCTAGAGATATTACAATATAATAAAAGCATAACCAGACGAGATGATCTAGCTATGTTGCGGGTCTCCTCTGCCTACACTAGAAGGTTTTCAAGTATTTTTTATTAACGTAAAGGAAAGGAAAATGGTTTATAATGAGAAGATGAGTAACGCCAAACGTTTTAGTGAACTGACTTTAGGCTGAGTCCAGACTCCGAAAGACAAAAAAATCGACGACTATACGTTAAATCTGTATCTGAGTATTGATACATGAAAGCGATTTATATACTCAACTTTACGATAGCTAGATATAATCGAACTTACCTGGGCACCCGTAAGGGTGGCCATGTCGAGAATTATGTTAGCCTTAAGGTCCCTATTGGCGAAAGTAACGCCATCAGCCAGAACGAGGCGGCCCT